>JAVLVB010000318.1:4174399-4210939 GCA_032876305.1 Orestias chungarensis | reverse complement strand
CACACACACACACACACACACACACACACACACACACACACACACACACACACACACACACACACACACACACACACACACACACACACACTGACCTTCATCATACCTACTCTGACTCAGCATTCCCTCCTTGATGCTGAGTGATTATTCTGCTGCGAGAGACTGTAGAGGGTGTGAGCGGCCTTTTTTTTTTTTTTTTTACGTGTCCTCCTAACTGTGTCTAAAGTCCTGGAAAGCTCAAGCACATAAATCCAAAGCATGCAGACAAAAGTATCTGAAATTAATGATACATTTAACAGATAATCAGTGTTGTCATATGTGTTTGTTGTAGTGGTGAAGTCTCGGTTCAGAATATGATCTTGGCTGAGTTATGCCTAGGAATCTGAGAATCTGCCAGGAAGTTTATGATTGTGAAATTACGTTGATTGAAGCAGATGGCTGGAAGCAGACTGTAGATTAGCAGCAGAGGTAAAAGACTGATGACAGAAGCATGATTTAATTCATTAAATGTTTGGTGTGCCTATCGCACCATCCTTTCCTGTTACTTATTATTACATCTGATCGCCTTGGACCCCAATGACGTTGCAGAATATGTGATCCAGGAAGTAACTTTAATATATAATAGTCAAGTTACAGGCAGCTCTGCATGATATGGATCTGTGATAATGAAATCTACGACATCTGTAAGTTTCCTATCGGCTGTATTGAATGTCAGTAAGATTATGTCCCTGCTGCACAGACTTAAGTATGACTTCAAGTTTAGTTTATTTATCAATTTAATTTCATTTACATTTAAAGCTAGAGCAGGGGTCCCTGAGAGCCGGTGTCCTAAAACTTTAGAGGTGGTCATCTAAACGTTGCTCAGTTTTTTTGGTTCCTTGCCTTTATGTTGAAGAAATTTTTGTTCCACCGTTCTTTTCAGCATTCCTTCAAATCATTGAGATTTGAGAGATTGTTTTTGATCTGGGCTATTAAGATCTAGTTCAGGCCCTGGCTTTGATTAAAGCATTTTAAAACCTTGATTCATTTCTTCATAGTTTTCTTCATATTTAGTTAGAGATCTGCAGCTGTTTTTAGAACCCTTCATTCTGTAAACGACTGAGTTTAAACCATGTTTCTGCTTGTGAATGTCATATGTGGCCTTGTTTTACAATATGGCAGAAAGAGGCAAGGATTGGTGTCAGATAAATCTACGCAGGTTTGGTGTAAACTTGTCTGGCTGTACGGGATGGCAAAGCAATAATATTACCACTACCCTCTTTGGTGTCATCAACAGAACCCTTAAGTAAATCAACAAAAGTAGACTTAGTTCATGTATTTTGACGTATTTCAGACACTAAGCCGCATAACTGGATCAAACGCTTTCAATGTGCAAAATTGGCACATAAAAAATAACATGAAATTAAAACAGAGTAATCAATGAGCAACTAATACAGAAAGTGACTTGATCTTTGAATGATATTCAGCCAAAATTGAAATATGAATCTTAGATGCTAACAATGTATATTTACTTTTACCCCATGTATTTATCAAAAGACCTAAAACATGAAGTCTTGGAGCTGGTGGATTTTATTGTTTCCTGGAGCAATTTACCATCTGACATTAGTGTCATAGTGAGACTTTTCAGCACTTTCACAGGTTGTCCGCCAGGGGTCGCCAGAGCACCATCTGGCTGGCGCAGTTCCTCACCTGGGCTCCTGTCCAGGTGATCCTTATTGGGGCTGATTGGGCTGAGCTGCTTATAAGGAGCAGGGATCCAGCTACTCGTCGCCTGAGTGTTTGTTACTCCTGGTAACGTCGCCTATTCTCAGAGCCAGTTCTCTAGTCTTTGTTGTTCTCCATTTTCTAGTTGTTTGTTGAAATTTAGTTTTCTTTGTTACTTTGTTTCTCCAGTGCCACCAGTAATTCCCCTTGTGCTCATCTCTTCAAGTTTAACTTCACTTGTGCTCATACTCAATCCGTCAAGATTCCCTGGACTCACACCACTCTGGTTCCTACTCACTGTTCTCAGCTTGGTCTGCCCGCTCCAGCCATTCACCACCTGCCATGCACACCCTGGACAACAAACATCTGGACGCCGCTGGAAAGTCTCTCCACTCACCCCTCCCTGGCGTCATCAATCTAGCAACAATCAGTAAGCTCAACTTCAACTTACCTCTGCATATCTTTCATCAACTCACCTTCAGAGGTCTCCGGTCCCCCGCGTTCGCTGTCACAGTTACCTGGATTCCCCTATTGTTCCCCGCCGTGACCATTGCTTCCTGCTTCAACACAGATCCACAACATTCAATAAACTTTGTTATTATTGTACTCATGAGAGTCTGTTTATGTGGGCCAGATACCTGAAAAACATGACAAAACACTCAGGCCAAGTTGACCAACAAGAGGCTCTCAGGAGGATGATGGCAGATTAATCCTCCATTATCCAATCTCACGACACGTACTCCGTTCACTTTCAGAGCAACAAGCCGCTACTAAACACACCCTTGACCAGATTACTCACTTGCTTCAGAACCTGACACCACGTACCGCCGATTCAGTTCCTCCACCCTATGAGGGCGCTGCAGCATACCATCCACCATCGCCGCCACTTCCGCATCATCAACTTCCAGTTCCGGTTTCCCGCTTACTTCCATTTCCTGTTCCAGAGAGGTATTCTGGGGAGGTTGGCGACTGGGAGGGGTTTGTTCTGCAGTGTTCTTTGGTGTATTACTTATTCCCCGCAGTCTTTTCCCAGTGATGATGCCAAAATAGCATTTATGATAGGTCAGATGTCCGGTAAAGCGCTGAGGTGGGCGGAGTCTCGTTTTCATAGATTTCCTGAGTTGGTTTTGTCGTTTTATGAGTTTCAGGATGAGTTTCAAGAAGTTTTTGGGCAAGGAAATGACCCAGTATTCTTGGGAAGAAGTATAGGCAAACTTTAGCATGGTTCAAAGAATGTTTCTGAATTCGCAATCGAGTTCAGAACTTTGGCTGCTCGCCTAGAGTGGGACATAGGTTCCTTGAAGAACTTGGTTTTTGAAGCTTTAAATGAAGCCTTGCATTATGAATTAGCCCTTTCTGATGAGCCACGTTCACTTGAGGGACCCTTAGAGCGTCCGTCTGTGAACGCTAGGCCACAGACGGGCCAGACCAATCCATCCAGTCAGCCTTGTGTTCTCCTTCCTGCTACGCTCACAAACAATCAGCGCAAGTACCAACTCTCAGTTCTCATCGATTCCGGATGTGAGCAGTCTCTCATAGCACAATCACTTGTAGAACAGCTTCAGATCCAATCCTTCTTCTTGAGAACCCACTTCGTGTTTCAGCCCTGGATGGTCGCTCTCTGCCCCAGGTCTCCCACATGACACATCCCCTGGAAATCAGCATAACCGGTAACCACACTGAGGAACCATCATTTTTTGGGTTTTCCTCCTACCAACCAAACATCACCCTTGGTTTTGACAGGCTCCAGACTCGCAACCCCTCCATAAACTGATCAGACTGTTCCATCACATGGTCCAATAACTGTCTTTCCTCATGTCTTCAGGCTGCTGTTCCTCCTAGCCCCCCCCCAGGAAGATGTCTCCGTCGATTTTCAGGACCTCAGCAACATCCCAGAGGACTACCTCGACCTCAAGCAGGTCTTCATTAAGAGCATGGCTTGCTCTTTACCACCCCATTGACCATATGACTGTGCAATAGATCTTTTACCCGGAGCCCCTTTGCCATCCAGCAGACTTTTCAACATCTCACATACGGAACGAGAATCAATGGAGACCTATATCAACAAGTCCCTCGCCGCTGGCATCATTAGGTCCTCCTTGTGTTCCCTGGGTGCGGGCTTCTTCTTCGTCTCCAAGAAAGATGGTTCGCTCCGGCCTTGCATTGATTATAGGAGTTTGAAAAATATTACCATCAAAAATAAATACCCTTCGAGTCCCTACATCAAGCCACCGTCTTCACCAAATTGGATCTCCCCAACGCTTACCATCTCGTCTGCATACGCCAGGGAGATGAGTGGAAGACAGCCTTCAAGACCCCCATTGGACACTTCGAGTACCTGGTAATGCTGTTCGGCCTCTGCATTGCTCCATCTGTCTTCCAATGATAAACAATGTTCTCAGTGAATTTTTAAATATTTTTGTTTTTGTGTATCTTGATGATATCCTAATTTTCTCTCAAGATCTCCCAGAGCACAAGAAACATCTCCTTCAACGCCTCCTCCAGAACCGCCTCGTCGTCAAAGCTAAAAAATGTGAATTCCATAAACCTTCTATAGTATTCCTGGGTTACATTTTCGAGGGCGGGCAGATCGAAGCAGACCCCAGTTACCGATTGGCCCGTCCCAACATCACAAGACAACTACGTTTCCTAGGATTCGCCAACTTTTAGCGAAGATTTATCAAGAACTACAGCCAGACTTTAGCACCACTAACCACATAAACCTCCACCAAACTCACCTTCACCTGGACCCCTGAAGCAGACTAAGCCTTCCATAGTCAAAACTCGGTTCGCTCAAGCCCCAGTCTTTGTCCAACCAGACTCAACACGCCAGTTCATCCTCAAGGTCGACGCCTCTGATCTGGGGGTAGGAGCTGTCCTTTCCCAAAGATCAGAGGAGGAGAACAAGCATCATCCTTGCGCCTTCTTCTCCCGTCGCCTATCCCCTGCTGAACGCAATTACGACGTGGGGGGCCGTGAGTTTTTGGCCATAAAATTGTCCTTTGAAGAGTGGCATCATTACCTGGAGGGTGCTAACCATCTTGTGCTGGTCTGGACCAATCACCGTAATTTAGAGTATATCAAGTCAGCTAAACGCCTCAACCCTAGACAGTCTCGTTGGTCTCTGTTCTTTTCCCGCTTTAACCTTTCAATATCTTACAGACCCGGTTCAAAGAACATCAAACCAGACGCCCTCTCTCGACAGTTCTCACCTGACGACTCATCCTCGGAACCAGACCTCATCATCCCTTCGGACTGTGTGGTTTGTTCGATTACCTGGGAGATCGAAAGCATCGTCCAGAACGCCCTCCGCCAAGAACCCGATCCACAAACTCCACTGCAAAGAACCTCGTATGTCCCCTCCTGAGTCCGTTCACTAGTTCTCCAGTCGTTTCACAATTCTCGCTTGTTTTGCCATCCCGGTTCCAGTCGGACCATAGCTCAGATCTCTCTCCGTTTCTGGTGGCCCAGTCTTCACAAGGATGCACTCGAGTTGTTCAAGCCTGTCCCACCTGTTCCAACAATAAATCCAGCAGCAAACCACCCTCTGGTCTGCTCCAACCCCTCGAGATCCCTCACCGACCCTGGTCCCACATCGCCATTGATTTCGTTACCGGCCTACCACCGTCAGATTCTCCAAGCATGCCACCTCGTCTCTCCGCAAACTGCCCTCTGCCTTCCAGAGAGCTCGTCTCCTGGTTAACCACGTTTTCCGCCTCCACGGCATCCCTGTCAACATCCTATCTGACCGTGGCCCCCAGTTTGTTTCCCAAGTATGGAAACATTTCTGTGCAGCTGTGGGGGCCAAAACTAGTTTGTCTTCCGGCTACCATCCCCAGACTAATGGTCAGACAGAACGTCTTAACCAGGAGGTCGAGGCTGCTCTCCGTTGTCTCACTACCACAAATCCGGCCGACTGGAACCAACTCCCCCCTTGGATTGAGTATGCTCATAAGTCCCATGTCTCTGCAGCCACTGGTCTCTCCCCCTTCGAGATATCCCTGGGTTATCAAACACCACTGTTCCCCACAGATGAGAGGGATATCTCGGTGGCCTGTGTCACCACCACCTTCACCTTTCCAAGATCTGGAAAGACACCATTGATTTTTGAATTTTACTTTTCTTTGTTACTTTGTTTCTCCAGTGCCACCAGAAATTCCCCTTGTGCTCATCTCTTCAGGTTTAACCTCACTTGTGCTCCTACTCACTCCGTCAAGATTCCCTGGACTTACACCACTCTGGTTTTTACTCACTGGGCTCAGCTTGGTCTGCCCGCTCCAGCCATTCACCACCTGCCCTGCACCCCCTGGACAACAAACATCTGGACACCGCTGGAAAGTCTCTCCTCTCACCCCTCCCTGGCGTCATCAATCTACCAACAATCAGTAAGCTGAACTTCAACTTACCTCTGCACATCTTTCATCAACTTACCTTCAGAGGTCTCCGGTCCCCCGCGTTCGCTGTCACAGTTTCTTGGATTCCTCGCCGTGACCATTGCTTCCTGCTTCAAGACACATCCACAACATTCAATAAACTTTGTTATTATTGTACTCCTAAGAATCCTCTGTTTATGTGGGTCAGATAACTGAAAAACATGACAATTAGGGTAAATTTGATTTTTTTCTCTATTTATTTATTAATCAGTCGGTTGTTGACTTGTTGCAGTGTTTTGGACAAATCCCAGTTAATGCACAATGTTTTGGCCAAGCTTCAGGTGTCAGACTGCAGTCCCACTGCTAACTGCAGAATATTCTGTCACACAGAAAAGTTTCTGGTCAACTTTAAGCTGCCCAGGCCTGCACAGACTGGAGATGAACTCTTAGTTTTTTTTTTAAATTCATGTACACATTCATTGGCAACTTCTGTAATTGCACAGTTTGGTTTTAGAGTAACTATGCCGGGACATCCACTACTGTGAAGCTTGCCTTCTGTCTTAAATGCAAATAATGTTTCTAGCTGACGACTTATTGACTTCAGTTTGTTTTTAAAGTCATCTTCTAACCCTTCCTAGATTGATTATGTCAGGTCATGATGGGTTTCTCTCCTTCCTGTAATCACCATCACCACCTTTAAATAGCAAACATGTTTACAGTTTTTCCATAAACTGTATTTCATACAGTAAGATTATGTAGCCTGTCTCACTTTATTGGCCTTGTACTCATATACATGATAATGATAAGATTATATCTTATTAGCTTGACAAAGAAATAATATAAAAAGTAAATAATAATAATAATAATAAAGTTGATGTGTAAATAAGTGATTTTAACTTCCCAGTCCTTATCTTAATTTTAAGGCTCCATATTTACACTGTAGACTAAATGTGTGCAGCCTCAAGTTCCTTTAGGGGTCTTCGTTTAAAGTTTAAACAAAAAAATGTTGGTACAAATATATTATTAAAATTAAAAATACATATATTTAACCTTAAAATAATATTTGTACCAACATTTTGTATGTATGTGTTTTCTGTTATTTTTTATAACTTACTTGTAATCTTTATTTAAATGGCAACAAGGGGGGACTCAATAAATAAATCTGTTACTTTTCTGCCGCGTCCTCCTCCAGCGCCTTTCTCTTTTTGTCTCCCTCTCTGTTCCGTTTACCCCGTCGGGGAGACCCGAGTCGCTTCTCCTCACTTCTTGCACGGCTCGCTCGTTGCGCGAGCTGCCATAAACAGACACACGCCACGCCCCTTCCTCGACACCTGTGTGGTTGATACGGACGTTTGGGGCGGGTCTTAATCGAAATAAACCAATCATCTTTCCCTCCTCACAGGCTGCTGTCTCTATGGCTTGTCCCAGCGCTGGCCTGTCTGTCTGATATTCGCACTGTCGACAGACTTTTTGTTTTTACAGAGACTCAGGCCAGCAGGCCAATATTAGGCCGGCGCTTCGCGAATGCTCCTGTTTGTCCCTACGGCCAGTCCGGGCCTGTCTGTTTCACTTATTTTAGCGTGACATCTGCTTCAATTCTATTTATTGGTTTTTGTTTTAGAAGATTCTGATGTTTTTTTTGTTGTTACTTTTTGGTTTAAAACTCTCAAATCTCCCCTCTGTCTTCATCATCTGCAGGTTGTTTATATTTCGCGTCATTGTGTTTTGTCCTTACTTGTTTCAATGTTTATTTGCGAGTTTCTTGTTGGAGATTTCTGGCTTTGTGTAAGTTTAGAGTTATCTGACTTTCCAGTCATTTTCAGCTCATTCCTGTTTTACAGAGAGAGAATATTTATAATATGCCATGTCTTTGATTCAATAACTTGTAAAACGTTGGTTTTAGAAGTGTATGTAAACTTCTGATGAGGAAACCATTTCCTATCTCTGAAACCATCTGATACCCAGTTCAGATTTTAAGAACCAGATAAAGATGATGGTATAAAGTGTACATTTATTTAACTTGCTTATTTTGTCTGTGCTGTTCATTGAAAGGACTTTTACTGTAAGTAACGGGAGAAGTAAAACTTTAAATTTAAACAGCTACCACTTTAATGATACTTCGAACCTCAAAATGCCCTCTGCTTTAGTTTTGTTGAGTCAAAGCTGCCAGCACGGTTGTGTTTGGCCCGGTTTGGAGAAGAACAGAGGGGAAATCTGTTTGAGTAGAAAGAGGGCCGGACCACGCTGCCAAATCAAACAGAAGGAGAGGTCTCAAAACCTCTTGGTTCTCAGGCTACTATAACACCTGAAAAAAAATAACAATCAGGCACAGATTTCCTCTGCTAATGACACCTATCGACCCACTGTTCGTGGGTTTTCCTGCTTGTCTGTACATTAATCAATCCAAGAAAAAAATAATTATGCACGAACAAAGATTCATTCACAGGAAAACAAGTTAATAAAATCACACAGGATTAAACAGGGCATTGCAGAAGCCATTTGTTTGTTTTGAAAACGCAACTGTCAGATATGGCCTCTGCACTGGAGTCTTTCTGCATGAAGCGGCAGCTGCTCGGCCAACAAAAACACTGCAGGCCGCGTGGCGCCGACCTCTTCCTTATTCTAGCGCATGATTCACAGTGTGAAATGACTGACCAAACTGTTGGCCAGAAGCCGCTCGACAACAACAAAAATGTAAGAGTTTAAAAACAAACAAATAAACTGTGGAGCATTTCAAGATTTACATTCAAACCAATAATGCTTCAGGGGGTTTAGACATTTTTGTGAGTAAACCTGGTCAGACTGGAGCCAAATGCAGAGGCCAGACAGTTTTATTGCATTGTGGGATTACGAGCTGGCTTAAATAAAAGTGTGTCTTCACGGCTACCAGCCTGGTGATCTTCAAGATTGCTGACAGGCCGGTGCGTGGCCTCTGAAGGAAACACAGCCTGGGGAGATTATTCTTTTTTTTTTTTTCTTCCTCAGAATAAACACACATCAGCCGGAGAAATACCCCGTGACATTTGTTCTAACATCTCCGCAGGAGACGCCCGGATATTTGGCTGATTAGGAGGGAAAGGAGCACTGCGCGTTCAGATTGAATTGGAGTTCAAGTCAGTTTAAATTTACCTTGATCTGCTATCTTGATTAAATTTAAAAGATAAGCTAAATGAAAAGTGGTTAAGTGGCTCATAAGTGAAAGATATGTGCTTTCTGAAATCAATAATTTGCAGTCTAGTAGTTAATATTAACCGCGCCCAAATCTGTGTAGTTCTGTTCAGTTGTTTCCATTTACAATTCAGTGTCTGAAATATAAATGTAACAGCTGATCTAACTACTAATTTTATCTGAACGGTGATAGGTTATGCGCTTCAGTGCAGTTTTATGTGTGTCTTTAGTGTTAATCTTGCGATAATTACACTTCAGTAATTGAGTCTTAACTTTTGATCACTTATTTTTTTCTCCCTTTATTTGTCTGAACAGCAATAACATGTGATTGCTCAGCAGGACCTTTCCCTCAGATCATTAGTGCCAATAAACGGTGAACATGAAAGTTTAATCTGACAGGACCCATGAAAGATAGGAAAAGTACAGTTTAAGACTTCTGCAGGCTTATACAAGCTGAAGAATTTGGTGAAGCAGTCCTTTTCATTCATCAGTAATGCAACGATAGGACATTTAGCTCATAACAGCTGATAATATAAAAAAGTTTGATAATGTTTCTGGTTGTCGATGTTCTCCCTTTCCTTTGAAGCTGCAAGGACGGTCTCCGACTCCTGACCGTCGCAGCGTGAGCGCAAAGCCGGCCGGCGTTAGATCTCAGTAATTAAGACTTCCCGCTGTTCGACTTTAAAAGCTCCTAAACGGGCCTCCAGCCTCCTTCTGGCCTTCCTGTTCAAAGAAATTTGCTTGATTGGAAGTGATTTGTGTCTCACTTCATTCTTGACTCTGGCAACACATGCCAGTGGTGCGATGCAACAATAGAGTTCCTCTCCTTCTTTTGTCCGTCTGTGGTTTTGTCCTCTCTGCCTCTGTGTACGACCATGGCTGTGTTTAATTAAGTCAAAAGTGCCTCAATTTTAAACACGGAAGCAGATGGTTAGTAAGTCAAGCAGGCAAACAGAAAATAGGTTGGTCTGTTTTTTTGCACACTATTTTACACTTAGTGAACGTCGCTGTGTTGAGTGTTAAACTTTTAGTGCAACTGCCATCCAATTAACTTACAACAAACTCAAAATAGTCTTTTGCTTATTTTATACATTTGTGAAATGGTGTGTTGCATCCTATAGATTCACTGTGTAACATTTATTTTTGATCTGCTCACAGTATAGACACAGCCCTGGTCCGCGTCATGAAAGATCTACTAATAACAGCCGACCAGGGCTCACCATCACTCCTCCTATTACTAGATTTATAATCTCCTTTGAAACTGTGGACCACAGAATCCTACTCCATCGCCTCCAGTTTTTAGTTGGACTTTCTGGGACCACACTCAAGTGGTTCTGGTCATACCTCAATGACAAGACAGTTTGTGACCTTAGGGCAATCTAAATCATCACCACATACAGTAGCTGTGGAGTGTCTCAAGGGTCGGTTCTCATTGCTGCCTGGAGGACATAAAGGCATGGATGGCTGACAATTTTCTCCAACTGAACAGCAGTAAACTGAAGCTATCCTTATTGGTACCCCTCACCAAACCTAGTCCATCTCAATGATAAACAACATCAAGATCTTTGATCATAACATCTCGCTGTCCTCCGCCGTTACAAACCTTGGTGTCAGATTTTACTCACATCTCACACTTGACTCCCAAACCCATCACCTCTGCAAGGTCTCTTTCCTCCACCTTAAAAACATTGAAAAACTCAGCCTCCCAACATGACACAGAGAAGCTAATCAGTACCTTTATCTCCTCCAGATTGGACTACTGCAATACTCTCCTAGTTGGGATCCTGGGCAGTAGTCTAGAAAAGCTACAGCACATTCAGAACTGTGCCGCCCGGGTCCTGACGAGGAGGCGCAAATATGACCACATCACTCCAGTTCTCAGATCCCTCCATTGACTTTCAATTTGGAATCCAGTACAAACTCTGTCTCCTCACCCACCAGTGCATACATACACCTGCGTCTGGCTACCACAGCACACTACACATCGCCCCAAGAACCCTCCGCTCTGCCAGGTCGACCTACCGCCTGAACCAGCCAAGAACCAAGCTCTTCACCATGGGAGACAGGGCATTGCAGTCGCCCCACGGCTCTGGAATGCCCTCCCAGAGATCCTGAGGGCCCCAAAGAGGCATTACAGGCATTTAAAAAAGGCCTTAGGACATTTTTAATCACTGAGGCCTTTTAAAATATTGTTGTGATCCGTGTGGGTATGTTTTATGATTTTTGTATTTTTTATTTATAACTTTGTATCTCATTGTTTGTTTTTGGCTTCTTATCTGTAGCACTGAGATTTTTCTTAAATGTAAAGTGCATTATGAATAAAATGTATTATTATTATTTATTTTAGATTGTATTCATTAATTATTTTGAGCGTCGTTATTAAAAAAAGCACTGACTTCCAAAACAATTTAGAATAATTGATGAATAGCAAATACTGTTGTGTCTTTGAAATTGTATCATATTGCAATCTTACTGAATTGAATTGCAGCACATTTTCTAGCATCGGTAACTGATTGTATTAAATAGATCCTGCCAAATGGTGTTTTATCCTATTTTAATATGTACCCAGTAAAACGTTATTGCATTTTTTCATATTGTATCATTTTATACGTTAGTCAAAGTTAAAGTGCAACCGTAAATTACACAGAGACTGCAATTATGTGTCCTCAAACTCCAAATGTGCAGAACAAAAGCTAGAAATTGACACTTAACTAAGACATAAACTTAAATTTACACATAACTAAGTATATAACATAAAATGCGGATAAGAATCAAGGTAACAAAGTAACAACACAACGGTCAACTCAGCAAATATATACAATAGTGAGCATCCATTCGTCAGACTGTCCAGAATACATGTTAGTCTATTATATTGAAAAATATTTCATCTATTCTAATCAAGCAAGGTTTTTTATGTGATTTTACTGCTGTGTGTCAAATATGCAGTTTCATGTTTATCCTATCCAGTGTTATTAAACTGTATTGTTTTGCATTTTTAACCATATTTTAGATATCAAAATGTACTACGCTGTATTGTATCACGGCATACAGTAATAATTCACATTTGACATTACAGGGGAGGACCTTATCATATCGGATTGTTTAAAGTGTCTCCAAACCATATTAAATGGTACATTAAGCCTTTTATCATATTGTGTCGTGCCATATTGTACTCTATCATAATTTATATAATACAATATACGAAGAGTTTTGCATTATACTGGATATATATTACACCATGTTGTAGCATATCCATCAGCTCCTTGTCTGTTTTCATGGTGGCATTTTTATTTGTTCCGGCTGAGGGTCGCCTCTTTACTACCCTGACCACAGTAAGCTATTATGCTGCTTTGTTCACAGCTGTTGTCTTTCCCTTCTTATGTTGCGCTCTTTCCAGCTAACATAGGAAAGAGTTTAGCTTTTAAACAAGTTAGTGTCAAAAAGGAAAAAAGTGGTAAGATAAGCCATATGAACCTAAATAAACTTGCTGATTTATTAAAAAATATATCTTATATACAGTTTATGCAACTAGCATTTATGTGAAATTATCTGGGCACCATTTTAACAGAGAACCACAGTTCCTGAAGCTGTAGATAGATCAGTGGTCTCAGACATCACCGTTGGGTTCAAAAACAATATTTAGGATAATCTCAACATAAAGTACCTTACACATAACAGAAACTTTGAAAAACATGGATAGTTGAAACCATGAATTGTTCTTGATCAACTGATTTGAAGCTCTTTAATGCAGTTATTGCTATGTTTTTCTGTTTATTTGAATTGTAAAGAAGAGTCCTTGCTATTTTAGAAACAGTTTCAGTTCTTTTAGAAAAAAATTCCAATTGTTTCTTTTTGCAATTGTTAAGTAATAGTAGAATACAAAATAGTTGCAATCTAAAGTCAGAAAGAAAACGAACAAACGTCTCATTATTAACAGGACTAATCTGATGGTGCAGGCTTCTGTCTGCTTTTCACACCCAAAGCCTCCGACGGCACTGAAGATACACAGGAGCCATAAATCTGACACATAATAGGCTCGTTGATACTGTAACAAAGAGCCACATGTCCTAATTGTGAACCTGGACTCAATGATACATCATCCAGCTGAACAGCTGACCATGACAAGCTCATGTGTCCCAGTCAGGATAGAGTCTTTCTGTCGGATGAAAGAATTGAGAAGTAAAGGTCTGGAAAATAATGGCGGCGCACACAAATTGCAGCTAAACAGATGATTAAACATTACAATACCTAAACATGCTGACTGGTTCACATAAAGCGGAGCTGGCAGGAGCTTACTGCAGATCATAATGGCCACTCCTTCACTAGAAGGACATAGAAGCAACTACGACAGCTTCTCTGGTGGTGGTCTGCTAAACCTGGAGCTCCGAAAACAAGGCAAGCAAGACAGGAATCACATGACGAGCCTGGTACCAGGTAGAAACACACGGAGAGCTGAGAGCAGACGGGCCGTCTGCAGCTGACAGACTGCATCCACGCGACCACGTCCAGCTGCTCGGCGGGAGCGCGCACTGGGACCTGCTGACCGTCTGGTCAGTCGGGTCAGAAGCGGCTTATTGAACCCTGTAGGAGTCGCAGACTGACAGACACAGACAGGTGAGGGGAAACAGAGTATCACGACTAAAAATAAAAGCAGGGGAACCAGAGAACGACAAGCCTGGAGACAGCCTGATGGGAACTTAGACTGCGAAGGGAAATGAATGCGGAACGTTTTTGTTTTTTTAAGCACAACAACAGCAAAATCTGTTTGAGTTACTGTGGGAGAGGACGTGATCCAAAGGAGAGAAGCCTCTCCTTAAGCATCGTCATAAAGGACGGAAACACCTTAATATTTTAGCAAGGGTGTTTATAAAAAATTATCACAAAATACGAGAGTCCAAGAGATCATATGGGCTTAAATATGCGATAAAAATTAATGTGATGACATCTTTGTCAAACGATGAAACCAAAGAACAAACCTGAAATCCTCCATATGGTTTAATTCACAATCTGCGCCCAAAGTCCCGTGTGAATGGGGCTTTTCTTAGCTTTTCTTAGGTCATCTATCAAAAAAAGGTAAAGCAGAAGGAGTAACGGGACATGGACCTTCTAAATTGTGTTTCAGGATTTTATGCTAAGTGAATGCTTTAAGGTTTGTGGAACCATTACCATGGCATCTGCTAAATACGTTCCACGTTCATCAATCTATCCATTTTCTATCCTGTTGTGTGAACAAGCTCAAACAAGTCGTTGCACATTTAAAATGTTTAAAATACCATTTCTATTATTGTTAGCTCTTACCAGAGATAAATAAACTGTTCATTGAGATGCTTTTTTTTCCACGTTACTAACCTTAATTTTGTCTTTGTGATAGGCCTTAGCACAGTTATAGTGTGTTATTAATCAGTTTAGGTTGTTATTTTCCCATTTTTCTTAGTATTTTTCTATATTTGGTTGAGTTTTACTTTGCCACTCTGACTTCCTGCCTTTCTGACTAGATAGCTAAGAATCTACACCAGCATGCAGAAATAAAATAAAATAAAAAACAAAAAAAAACAAAGAAGCCCCATAAAAAGCCACTATAAAACTATTTGATTTACAATTACTTAAAGCAACAGAAAGAAAATAAAGAACCTCTCGAAATGAAAGATTCCCAGCTTTCAGTAGGAGCTTTGAAATAGTCTAAACAACTTCAACAACTTTCAGTTGTTTTATAAAAATTAGCTCCTATTGAGGTTCCTCTGTCCATTAACAAACAGTGTCTGGTCCATCTGTCAGTAGCAGTGAAATTTATTTAGGATTGTTAATTAGGATTGTTCACCATATCCAAAATCTGCATGTCTAAACTTCCTTCGCTCCACAAATCTTTCAGTTGCTGCACAAAGAAACGCGCAGGTCGATTTACGGCTCCATTCAAGAGCGTCTTCTTGATTCTCTTTAAATGTATCCCTTACAGACGTTTCCCAGGGAAAGCCGCATTGTTTTGCTGGGATTAAAATTCACTGAAGATTATATCTGCTCCAGCACTGCAGAACAATGCACAGGGACGTGGGGGTCCCACTTGTCACCGCTCAGTAAGGTGACCGCCCACCCATCCTGATCAGAGCCAGTGGCACGCCATAAGTCCAATTAGCAGCGGATCTATTAGGGAAAAACTGCCTACCTGGTGGCTTTTTCCTCTTTAGTAAGGATGGATTTTGCAGTACTGGGTGTTGTAGATGGTCGGACATGGATATTTTCTATCTTGGTTTTAATCTTATATTTTGGAGAAAAAAAAGCAACTTGCTGCTCTCAGGGCTTTTGTCTCTGGAAAACGTTTTGAGTCAGCAGAGAGAAATGCACCCAAAAAGTTTTCCGTGGGCTGGGAAGCAGCCCACAGGATCTGCCGTTTGAATGGCCCTCTGTGAAATCTAGAGAAACAATGTGGCTCATCGATGAAAACCTTCATTGTCTCCGCTCTCAGTCTCACAGGAGATCCTGCACAATGGAGATTTTTAGTACAGCGCCCCGGTCTCCCGACCGTTTATATCACAGACGAGCAGAACGTGCAGTGTAAAGGTGATGCAGCAGTGATGACAGAATTGGAATATAATGAGTTCCTGGTTGCATGTAAATTTTGCCTGTCTGTGCGGCTCTCGTGGGGTTTTTGCCCTCTCAAATTCAGCAGAAAGCAAATAAATACTTTCCATTGTGTCTTCCTTGCTGGCTATATACTCCACCATTTAAGTGCTACTCTACATCACAATGCAGACCTGCTTTGTGGTCAGCAGATAGGAACCAAACCTCTTTGTGCAAAACCACACGCTTGTTGAAGACAAACTTCAATAAAGACCTGAAGTTTTTTTTATTTATATTTTTTATCTTTTGTTGTCAGACAAAGGAGTTTTTAGGTGTGTGGAGACGTCTTTTTCCCCACTTTGCAGCAGAGTTGTTTGGAGAAAAAATCCAGATGCCACAGCTGGATTGTTCTATGAATAACTTAAAGCTAAAGTTGAGATCATCAATTCTAGATTTAATTTTAAAGCTATTGGTCAGATGTGAGTTTGATTATGTTCACGATTATTTGGTTGAGCCAACCAATTAAAGCAACACTAAAGTTTCAGTTTTAGTCGATTTTGGTGGCCACTGTGGACAGAAGTTGTAGTTGTTTTGCCTGAAGGATGACTGCATTTCCCATGAGGACCCGTGCATAGCGTCATAAAATCCTGATGTCCCGGTCGCCTGCAGTTGGACTGAAGTATATTTCTGTTTCCAGTGGCTTTGTAAAGGATAAAAAGCGACGTGGAAATGAATCTCATTGTGGCGAAACAATGTCATACGATAATTTTGAAAATAAGAAACAGGGAAAGTGACGTATGCCGTAAAGCAGTTAGCACATTTGTTGTTGTTTTGTGTGGAACGGTTCCTGCCACCCTCCTCACAGTTTGTGCTGGTTAAAGTGTCGATCTAATGTTAAGATCTATTCACGATTTTCTCAACTGAGGTCAGGTAAGCTGAGGATGGAAGCCACCGCACAGGTTTTCCATCTTTTACGCCATTAAACATAGGATTGTGAATCTACCCAAACTTCTACATGAAAAGGCCTCACCAGGTCATTTTTACTAAAAACATTTTTTTACCAGTTTCCCCACACAGTCTCACCGGTGACCTCTGCGCCCATCACTGATCCAGGCACGTTCTCCAGATATTTACTGGCCAAGTCTAGTTTCATCATCTTAGCGGTCTCGTGCAGTGGTGTTTGTGTTTCAGCCTCCCTTACCTTGGCAGGTCTGAACCCCTTGTACTTCTGGGTACTCCAGGTAGGTTGCAGTTATGGAATATGACAGAATTGGAATATAATGAGTGCCTGGTTGCTTCACTCTTGACTCTTCCCAGATCTTCCTACCTCATTTATATGTATACTTTTGGGTGATTATTCTTGTATCCCTGCTGACTATTCAAAACATTTAAAGCGTCTGCATAAACACCCAAAAATCTTAGCAGTTTCAAGTGTCTTTGGTCATTTTTACTTTTCAGAATCAATTAAATCTCTTTTGGCTGAATTTTTCAAAGGAAAAGAAGTTGCCAAATAATTATGCACACCTTGACAGGTGTTGCTCTCCTTAGGCCACACCTTCTTCACTACACAGATATAAATCACCTGATGGGCTTAAATCATCATAACTGACAGGCATGATACTTAAGGTCCAAATGAGAACATCATTTAAAGGTTTTGTTTGGAAATCGCCTGGCAGCTGAAATTAAAGTGATCAACAAAAAAGCAACATCCAAAAAGCTGCTTGAGACATTTTAAAAACAAATTTAGGGCAGTTTGACTGTGGATTTAACTTCTGCAAGAGCGTTGCTCCGCCAGAGGGGTAGTGACCAGATTTAAATTTCTGGGTTGTGGGTCTTTTGCGATTGATTGCTACCAGAGGGTTTTATGGCTGATGGTAGTATTGCTGGGCCGACAGGTTCCACGGACCAGTGTTTTCAGAGGAGCAGATGCAGTTGCTGGTAGAGGAATCCAGGAGGCTCTTGTACGGGTGAGAATGGCTTGAGCAGGAACCTGACAAAACATACATAAAGGAAATTAGTAGGGAAAACCAAGGGGTAATACTTGCAGCTTGGCGGTACCAAGAGTGAAAGAGACCAGAGTGCCTGTAGAGGCGCTCCTCTTATAGTGCACACAGCAATCAAAGGAACGAGAAGCACCTGCTGCTCCACAAGCACAGGCGGCTCTGCCAGCCCAGCCAACCAGCACCATGAACACCCTCTGCAATGAAAACACAGAGCATGCACAAACACAAACAGAACCAGCCAGAAAAAATCCATTTCCTGACAGTCAGAGAATAAAAAACAAACAAACTCTGGGCTGAGTCAAACATCCTGCAGCTGAAGGTGAGAATGGGGAACTCATGTCGTAGAATCTGTTCTTCATCAAAGATTTTATGGCAAATGACACGGGGCAACAATGAGAACATGTTTCTTAATTATGAGGTACATTTTTCATACTGTGTCTAGACTTTTTCTGTCTCTTTAAACCCAGAATCCAGCCAGACTTTTATCTTGTGCACACTTTTATTCCTTCTCCTCAAGTTTTTATCAATATGCTTGGATACAGCACTCTGTGAACAAATCACGTCCTCAGCGTTGTACTTTTGTTTTCTGAACAGATGTTGAGTCAGCAGTCTCATTAACTCTGCTATATCAAATCTTTTCTCATTTAATATTCCGATTTCAAGACAAAATATAAATTCTGGGCTTTAATATCGTTAAGAAACTTTGAGTTAATGATTTAACTTATTGTGTGGCATTTCCATGCTGTTATAATTAACAGATCCACAGAAGCATTTATGAAAACACATTTTAAAGCTGTGACTGGAACCGACGTTGTTCCCAGAATCCTCTTGGCCTCACACAGGTGGCTGCAGTCCTGTAGCCCCGCACGCTTCCCACCCAGACAAAGACCACAGGCCATGTGACAACATTTTTGTTGTAGCTGCTCCGCACTCTCCCACCCCTGCAACATTTCATTATTTCCAAACCCATGAGCTCCAACAACTTGTCGGCACAGCTCATTCAGCGATGGCCTTTGATGTGAACACCCCACCCACCCCCGGCGCCCCGGCCGTGTTCGGTTGCTTCAGATTTATGGGAATTCTTTTTTATCAATAAGTGGTGAAAAGTACCATAAGTGAGCAAAAGTGCTGCGTAAAGACAGGCGCTTAAGCTCAATCGAGATCTGACACTGATGTCCCCATCTCCGGGTGGGGCCGTTAAAGCTCGCTGAAAGGACTTGCTGCTGCTTTACGAGGCAACAAACCAAACACATTTGCTGACTGATTCATTACCTGTGAAAAAAAAATGCCCCCCTCATCTGCCCAAAACTTGAGAAAAAGGAAAAACAACCAGTAACCCAAGCCCACCAACACGGCCTTATTTACCCACCCTGCCTGCACAAACACGCAGATGCTAAAAGTGATGGATTAGGCCAGGGTGATCCCAGTCAGCCAACGCGACGATAACAGAGTGAGTGCCTTTCGGACCGGGCAGAGACGCGCTCTGAAGTCAATTTAAAGAGAAGTCAGATTTCTCCCCAGCATGCCACAAGGGATTACGTCTCTGGTTTCTTCTCTGGCCTTCTAAACTGGACCGGAGGGGACGATTGTCACTTTCCTGAGAAGCCCTTATTGATATTGTGTGCAAGCTCGTCCAAAGCCAGGTTAACTCTGGGGATTAGGGCCATGCACTTAGAGCAGGAGGAGCTGGATTAGGGGATGCCATTGTGAATTCCTTTGTGAATGTTCTCAGGGCACAATTTCAGTGTGAAAAGTTCAAGATTTTCTTTGAAAAATCAAAAAAATACAAAACCAATTCTACGAGGAATGACAGGTGATGGGGGAGTTGTGGGTGGTCACTGCGAGCGTGACAGAAAAACGTCCGTCCCTGTGAGACAATGATGAAGAGGGTGGTGATGTGGACACGATAGTCGGACGGGTCATTTAGTTCCTTCACAGGTGTGGAGAGTAGCAGAGGCTGAAGCTGACAGAGACCGATGCTCTCTGGACCCACTTACTTCTACTTCGATCAAAGTGAAAAAGGCAACAACTTTCTGTTTTAATCACCGTTTCTGTCAACATTTGTTCTCATCCAGACAAACTTAGAAAGCCGTTTTTTTGTTTTTTTTAAACTTCTGATATGCTTCACATCAACGCCGATATTCTCTCATAGCTGATGATTGAGATACATTAAATCTAATGTAGCTTTACGCTCTAGTCCCATGATGTCGAGCCAGGATCTGATTTTTTTTTTTTTAACAGGATTTGCAAATCAAACAAAGGCAACGACATTTACACATCCATCAGATCAATTCTTTTTGGACCTCTAATCTTACTTTTGTCATTTCTTTTTTTTTTTTACTGACCTTTTATTTTATTATTGTTTACCCAATAAAATTCAAAGAAATATTTTCCCAGCATCTGTTCCTCTGTTCTGTCTTTCCTTTAATCTGTTTTACCTCTGTGGCTTCAGGGTCATAGGTCATCCTCAGCTCCTTCCTCTCAGTTACTCAATCTCACCTGTTCCTTCAATAATCCTGCTAAATATCTTACTCAGTTCTTGGCCTTTTCAATGTTCATGTCTTAGCTTGATTTGTCTTCTTCTGGTTTACTTCCGGTTTTTGGCAACTGTGAATTCTCCAATTCGTGTACATTTATGCATGTTTTTATAAGAGATTATTATGCATTCTTTGCCATTTATGCCTTGTGTCTGTAATTGAGTCCTACTAACACCATCAAATGACTAACCTGACTTCAATAAATATCTACTTGATGATTTCTTTTCATATCTTATTAGAATGATCTGACCCAAATATGTAATCAGTTAAAGAAAAGGTGTCGTTTCAAAGTTTCATATAATAACATACCATTAATATAGATTAAGATATCAGAATATGCCATGAAGTTATTAAAATGAACGAGATGAGCTTTTTGTATGCAGGAGAGGAGCTAAAGAGCATCTCGCAGGAACCATCAAAAGCAATAGTGACAAGGTTTTAGGCAAATTGGCACTGAAGGTTAAAGAAGGATCTGACAAGGAGGTGATGAAAATTCCTGGCTTTTAACTTCTGGGGAGGTGATTAGAAGAAAATGTGAGTAACAAAAACAGAGATCAACACAGAGGTATCCGGTATCCAGTGCAAGAAGAAGACGGAACTCAAGAAAGAAGTCTAAAGTATAAAAACAAAAGCACTAAACCATGTATGGAAGGCTGTAAATGACAAAAACAGCAAACTAATTACAATCCAAAAATAATCTAAAAATATAACCAGTCAGAAAAAAAACCTAAGAGACATCAATCGCCAGACATAATAATTAACCACTGGACAAGAAACAAAAGTTATGAAATAAACTAAAGGAAATTTGACTCATCCCAAACCCAGCTAAACAAACAAACAAAAAAATAATATGGAATAAAATATCAAGGTCAGAATGTTGTGTGAATCAATTACATTTTTTATGCATAAACAAAAAAAACATACTTTCAACATTTTAAAATTTTCAACATCATGGACTAAATTGTCCTAGCTGTTGTCAGACAACTAGCAACATAAACAAAAACATTATCAGACAGAAGAATGAACCCATTCAACTGAACTGGAAAAATGAAAATGCTGCAGGAAATGTTTGACTTTATTTCACAAGGACTCTTTTGTTCCCAGAGACGTACAAAGGAGATTTTAACTCTATTAATTATTAGTCTGTCACACCAAACTGAAATCAATACAGTAGTCACCTGACTGGATTAATGTTTTAGCAACTCTTTAATCTATTAAGGCTGTTTTGCCTCAGAGCTTTTATTGAGCATGGAGTTTTTATTGGGACTGTGGTTCCATTCTTGTGATTTATATATTATAATTTTTGTTAAACGTTCAAATAAGGAGGCCAATGCACATAAAAATAAAGCAAATTGATCTTTAATTTGTTCTTTAAAAAGGTAGGTTTCAAGTTGGTTCCAGATCATTGGTACCTTGTCACCCCACTGTTTAGGCTTTTTGATCACGACTTTATGACCTTACCGCAAAAATACTTATTAAGTTCTAGAAGTATAAAAACTAAACAGTAAAGGTTTAGACTCAGTTTTAAATTCAAAAGGAAACCAGTGCAAAAATATAAACCAGGGTTATTGTACACCGTTTGTTTCTGGACAAACTGAATCCAGACTCAACTGGGGGGAAAAAAATCGGGTTATTTTATTTAAAAGTTAAACCACTTAGATCTGTAACAACAAATGAAATACATTCAGTCTTTTGCTTTAAAAAAAAAAAAAATCTGACCCAAACACTGTTCGACAGCAATATTGAAATTCAGTAGAGAATTTAGGGCATCAACGAGATAGTCATCAACATACCAGTGGAAGAACCCTGGGATTGGGATAAAGTCCACTGTTATCAGACACTACCTAAAAATTCATAGTGCTGACAATTTCGGTGCAGTGTAGCAAAACATCGTTTAAGGACAGTAAAAAGTGCAGTGGACCAAATCGGACATTTGAAAAAGTGCAGGGGACATGTCCCCTGTGTCCCCCCCAAAAATTACGTTCGTGGTCTAACTGCTTACACTGCTAAAAATCTTTTATGCATTTTTTTTACTGTTCTGAATTGTTTTGTTCAAAACCGCTTAATTAATCAAGCTCTTGATTGTATAGAAGTTTTATTCTACTATTAGCTTTGAATGTTTATTTTGTAATATTATTATTTTGTATTATTAGTTATAAATGCTGATTTCTAAAAGTCTAACCAGGGATGGACAAACTGTTTAATTGTTTTTTAAAATAAAAAATTGTTTTACAGTCGGGCTCCTTAGATACATTCAAATTAAAACAATAGATCAAACATACAGGATTGTTGTAACACATCCAAGTAGAAAATAACTAAGGAATCTTTGGGATGGTTTAGTAAGCCATGTCACATGTCATTTAAAACAAATGACATGTGAAGGACATCTTTCTACGGTACAAAACAGAGAGCTTACTAGACAGCTGCCAATCTTCCCAGGAGTCAACATCCCAGAACGCACTGCAAGTTCAAACTGTGATGAAGAAAAGCTGCAAAACACTGGGACTTTATTGTAGGTGACAATCTTAAAAATAGCTTTTTACATGCAAATATTTATTACTATAGTGCAGCAACACTAAAGGAGTTATGACGAACACGGTAGTGCTTTGCCTGAAACAGTACCGCAAATCCTGATCTCCCGGATAGCCTGCAGTTGGATTGAAGTAAATTTCTGTTTCCAGTAGTTGTGTAAAGGATGAATAGCGATGAGGTGATGACTGTAATTAGGGCGAAACAATGGCATATGATAATGTTTAAAATAGGGAAGTGAGGTATGTCGTAAAGCAGTCAGCACATTTGTAGTTGTTTTGTGTGGCAGGATTCCTGCCACCCTCCTCAAAGGTGCTTAGTGCCGGTTAAAGCGGTATGGATTTAAAATTATTTAAAGTAATGTATTCTTTAAATATTGCAAAATGGCTTCATGACCAAATAAAATGATTTTTATGATTGCCTGCATTACAAAAAATAAAAATAAATGTTTAACTCATAAACCTCAAAGTTGAACACTGACCTCAAGGGTTACTGTACCTGGATTTATCCTTTAGAGAAGTAAAAAAAAAAAGAAAAGTGAACTCATTAAAACAAATTTCTTTAAAAGACCTCAGGACACGTTGGAGTGAAATGATGACAATTTTATTGCAAACGAAAGAACAAAATACAAACCCTAACACCCTTTCATTTGATTCCTGTGAAACTTGAATCACTCAAAGAACACCGTACAAAATAATTGGTCACCGACTCTCGAGAACCGATACAAAACGCTGTGAAAGCAGACTCTCCGTGAGACATTAGCCTGTTGGAAGCTCATAAAATAAACTAATATTCTGTGTAAAATTACAGACCTCATACAAAGAAAAGATTTTTTTTTCCAATAACAATAAAAAAAAAGCCAGCATATTTACAAGAAAAATAATATTTACTATGAACCTGGCTTGCCTAAATTCCCAGTGAAACTTTGCTTTATTACAATTTTCCCAGTAACAAACTTGTTACATATGTCCTTTTTTTTTTTTTTTAAAGAAAACTCTGTAAGGCATGATAATTAACCTTTCGTCCGTTCTGCTGCGTCGACAACAGCAAATCTTAAATATGAAAGTTGGAATACGTATTAAAAAGGCACGTCCGCCCTCTTTTCAACAATATTAATCTTTACATTAATGCTTTCGGTATCTGTCAGCTTTTAAAGTTTCCGTGCATTGCTCAGCCTTTGTATCTATCTATCTATCTAAGGCACCGGCTAATCAGTAGAGAAGTCCAGAACAAACCCAGAATGACAGAGACCAACTAATACCACGCTAATACCATATGGAATATGTACATGTAATATAAACATTAGTGATGGAAAAAACCTGGCAGCAAATAAACTGCAAATGCAACCAACTGGCAAGGAGCAACGAATCAAAAAGCACAAAACGGTTTCAAATATAAAAAACATTCATCAACACGTTGGTTTTGCTTTCATAAGCTAAGCGGAGACGTATTGGAGGTTGCCTTTAGAGCGGAGGAAGACATTTGCGTGGAGAAAACGTTTCCAAATATAAGCAGAGCGCTGTGAATGAACCATACAAGGAAAAGGCGGACACATATATCACGCCGGCTGCCAAGCTTGATGGGGAAGGGTATAAAAGTTGATTAGAAAGCCGTAGGTTTTGAGGCGAGGAACGCTCGCTCGACGTGGGCCTGCAGTGGCAGATGTGTGGCGACAGCGGGAGCGAGAGCCCAGATTAAAGTGGTTTATTCTGAGACATCTAAACCTTCAAGGGTGGAGCAGTACGCCGGAAATCTATAAAACCCCCAATAAGAAAACAAAAAAAAACAAAACCTCAGACAACGGCTGGGCCTATTTTAGTCCTAATATGTCAGATTTACTGTACACGGCATTACAACGTGGGCCTTCTTTTCTGCTTTGATCATTAAACTGATATTGATATCAGACTAAAATAACCAGAGTAAATTTTAGTCCCAACCTTGACTCGCTCCTTTTTTCCTTGTGGTTGCAAAAGGATATGGTCAACTAAACTTAATAACCAGCTTGCTGCTCGACAAATCAATCAACTCTTTGCAATAACAGATAGTAATTATCTCGCACGAGTCTGGAAAAATGAAGTCTGCTCTTGTTTCCAGGTTATGTGTAACTTGGTCGCCTCGGCGTCTCAATCTGATTTAAGAGCCAAATTTGATTGAGCCAATCCAAAAACTTTTTTTAATTACTATTATTAAGAGGTGAACATGTTTCTACATTTCAGAGTTTGACCGACGCTTATTATTTCCATTTAATAGTTTAATTAGTTTAATAGAAGTAATTAAACGCACATCTTGTCAGTACATACAGTAGAACATTTTCCTAAAAGTCTTGGGTTTTATCACATGATCCAATGTGAGACAGGCTTTAGTGTTCTTTTCTGTTCTAAGTCAGAAGTGAAAAAACAATTTTTTTTAGCCATTTCTCTCTCATTGTTGAATCACAAACACTGGGATTATCTGGGTGAACTATAACCGGCATTGTTTTTTAGGTTATTAGTTTTATTGTGATCCTTGATGAATCGCTTAAGATCATTTTGGTGGGTCAGACTCCTCTGGGAATGTTCATCCCTGTTTTTTGTTTCCCCTATTAGTGGATAAAGGCTCTTAATGTAGTTATAGCTAGAGACTCAAAACCTTAGAAAAAGCTTTGGTAATTTTTTTCAAAGCTGATAAGGCGAAATCACTTTTCAAATCAGGTTGTTTAAAGTAATGTTTAAATGAAACTTATAATTGACAGAAAGTAAAATTGGTTTGTAAAGAGGACTTTTTTGAAAAAAGCTTTCCGTGAAGTTGTGATGGAAACTTAGCAAAGGCCACTGTGATCGGATCTCTGTATCATTCCTGAGGAAACAAAAAAAAAAGCTTTGAGTGGAAAAACGTGGGGACGAATCGAGCAGGAAGAGATGAGATCGCTGGTGATGTCAGCTCTTTTGTTTCGACTTGGTTTCACAAGATATGTTGCTCGTGTGTGTGGGGGAAATAAACATGTATCTCTTCCACGGGGAGTCATTGCTTAGACATCCCTAACCTCCTGACCTCTGCGGTTCGGATTTTTTTATTCAGTTTTATTAGCAGATTAAGTTTCTTGTTTCCATGACTACTGAACATCCCCGGGAGAGCCAAACCCCAACATTACAGCTCGCTCTGCAGTGACGTCAGCTGCTCACTCCGTTTCCAAGCATCTGAATAATCCCGAATTCAAACAAAGTAAAACTCGGGGATCTGTTCGGTGCCTTTTTGTTGCATGTCGGGAGATCTTGAACTGCGACTGCGGTGCGTCGAGCGGCAGCAGCAAAACTGTTGGTGGTTTAGGCAGCCACTTAATGTCGGATGATGACAGCTGTGCCGTCCACATCTGGCATTTATAACAGATCACTTTGATCTTTGGTTATATATATATATTAAAAAAAACTTTAATGGCCGATTGGTGTCGGTCAAAGAGACAGAAGTCTGAAAATATTCAGGAGGGAAAATGGGAAAGACAGCCTGTTATCAGGGCTAAGCTGGGAATCATGGGACGCCTGGGTTGGTTTGAAGTTTATGAAAGTTTAATAACAGAGCTGAGCTTCTGAATGCGGCTGGAATAATTTACGTTAATACCAAAATCGTTTGATTTGCTTTCAGTTGTTTTTACACCCCACTTTTACACAAGTTAACATTGGTGTGCTTTTTACAACCCCCGCATTAGTCTAGCGGGTCGGGGATACGATGATCAAGTCCGGTTACATCGGTCTACATCAGGCATGCAAAGAAACAAAATCTGATGATTTACTGCTTAAATGATCTTTGTTGTATGGTTGAGTGAGGCACACAGGTTGAACTGACAACAAAACTCTTTGGTGTGGAAGTTGTTGGTGAGAAAAGAAAAGCCTAAATTTCAGGAAGCTTTAGTATCAGAGGGTGTTTAAAAATAATTTAGAGCTATAAGAAGCAAGGCATCACATATCCGTAGTTCATGCAGGCTGAGAAAGAAAGAGAGAGAGCAGCATTTTTGGATGAAAACATGAAGGCTTAAGGTCTGTTCTATTCTTCGGAGCCTTCAACCGTCGGTATAGAAAATGTTGTGTTCACAAAATGTTATTAGGGTATATCAGATTTAGAGTGTGGATTTAAATTGCTGCTATTTATGTAACACTAATAATCATTTATTTATTTTTCTATTATTGTAGCTCTATCACAAGTTACAGTCACTTCTGCTCTAAAGATAAAAAATAATAATGGCCAATGACCAAGAAAGCTATAATAGTATTTGAAAAACATTAGTTTCATTATTTGATGTTTAGTTCTTACTTGTTAACGATAAATCAGAATATTATGAATGGTTTACTCCAGTCTTTATACCACATCTATGCTTACCTGGCAGAAAAATGTCCATAGTAAATACTGGGAAGGTGACTAATACTGAGAGGTTATGATTAAAACCAGACAACAGTTGTTCAAGTTTGTCCATTTAAACAAATAAAGCACCTCCAAAGTTACCTGAAGAAAAAACGTTGGAAAATGATAACCAGCTTTTATCTTTAGACTGTTTTGTTTACTAGGCATGGCTACAGATCTACACCGAGTTAAAAGTAAGAACAATATTTGGCAGAGATGTTTGTGATTTCCAAGGTAAAACAGAAGCTGATTAGTGTGCTGGCAGACCGAAGATTCAAACAAACAGCGCGGTTGCAATCACAATTATCACTTTTACCATCGGCTTTTTGTTTTCAGCTTTTCTTGACAGCGACAAAACACAACTGGAAGCCGTTTCTAGCGACATTCCAAGCATGTTGACAGACTACCGTACTCTGAGTCCTGCAGCTGCCAGGGAAAGAAGTAGTAAGTGAATTAAAATAAGATTCTGGATACTAAAAAGAGCAACCTGAGAGTATGCCTTCGAAAAAAATGCTGTTGCTATGACAACTACAGATGTTTTGAATAACTAAATAGAGTAAAGGAGTTTTCCACAGTATCTGATCTCTTAAGTTCAAAGGTGACACGATAAACAACCTATGACTCTGTTACAGCCGGTCAGCGTCTGCATCTGTGAGAAGCATAAAGTTACATAGCACTGCCCCTCCCCAACTTGTTGCTAAGCCCTACCAGTCAGTTGGCTGAAAGAAGGCCCCAAACACTTTTCCCTCGCTTACAACAACAAAGAGAGAGCACGAGATTTCTTATTAGGGTATTATTTTCACCAGAAATCTCAAACCGGCCCACTGCTACATATTTCTATCCATTGCTTTACTTATTGTACGACGCCCTAGAAAGTCTCGCTTCTCATCTTGTACATTTCCCTTTTCCTTAATGATACTTTTGTTTTCAGAAAGCATGCAATATAATCTGGTTTAAATATTGGTTTCAGCCATAATAAACGTTTTACTTGGGTGTGAAAATGCGCAAGGAGCTCTCACAAGACCTTTTGTAAATGCCGCAGAAGTTGTGAGGTTTCAGGAGAGAGGAGCTCATTCAGTCAGCCGGATAACTACTTCCAAATCTAGTCAGCGAAAAGAGTTGACCTGTAAGAAACGACAAGTGCGAACGCAAACCGGCAGGAAACAAAATCTCGTTCACATCAGTTTGACACATCGCTGTAGGCCAGAGCAGAAACGGCAAATATCTCTAAGGCGTTCCAGCTTCGTTTGTAGCTCTTTCCTACAAACTTAAGGAGTCCATTCCACAAAAACATCCTTAAGGTTAAGTGGTTACAATCAAGGCGGAGCAAAATTGCTCATGAAGCTCAATGTCAAAGCTTAGAAATTTCATTTATGCTTCTCAAACAGAACAATGCATCCTTTAAAGACTCGTCTGTCTCTTGTTGACTTAATCTCAGTTGGATGTTCACGGTTGTGTCCCCGTTTTGTCCTCAAACATACCACTCTCTGCGTGAAATCACGGATCCGTCCATGTGCGACACATAGTCGCTGTCTGTACCATTTTCAAAGCAGTCATCCGGCAGGTAGGGGGAGCCGTTGTTCACGACGGGGCTGTGCACAGGAGGCCCACAGGGGTGCATGTTTTGGTTGTTGTAGTGGTCTGGGTAATAATTTCCCTCCTTCGTGACCCTGTGGCCGTCCCCCCTGTCGTTCCATTCGTCCCTGTCCTTCTGCTCCTGGGTGTAGTCAGGGTAAATGATGTCCCCGCCCAGCTTGGGTTTCAGGTCCTGGCTGCCTTTACTCATCTTGTCCCCGTAAACCTCCTGCAACTCGTGTGGCTGTAGAACATCGATCTGAGACTCCTTCTGCATGTCGGAGGGTCCCAGGTACTGTTTGGTGTAGTAGTCTCCCCTGAAGGTTCTACGCTGGCGCATGAAACAAGTGCCACCGAGGACCAGCAGGAGAATCAGGAAGAGGACGCCGCCCACCACCCCGCCGATAATCGTACCCAGGCTGCCCTCATGGACAGAGGCCAGCGTTGGGGAGGAGAACAGGGCTCTCTGCCGGTCCACATCTGTTCCGGTTCCGGACGCGTTGCGGACGGGGGAGGCAGTGGTGCTGGGGGCTGCTGTGGTCGGGGGAGGATCTGCAGAGGAAACATAAAAGGATTTAAACCGAGGAGAAAGGACAGCAAATGGAGTGAGAGGAGCGTCGTAAAACTGCGGCAGAGGAAAGCTGCACTTTATGTCCTGTAGCAACTGACAAAGCAAATGTGGTTGTTTTATTAATTCATCACAACGCTGTGGAGAGTCCGAGCTTCTTTTGAAAAAGCCGAAACTGAAAACGGAGCTGTGGACTAACAATGAAGAAGCAAAAGTGTTTACATAACTGATCCCTTCATCACATTAAGTTTACACCTTCACGATTACAAAGAGTTTTTGTAATTTCCCATTTAGCAATCATAGAACATAATACCCATAACAGACAGCCCTAGATTTCCCCACAGGAACCAGTATTTCAAACATCAGCTCATTATAAAAACTTTACCTCTTTCTTATTTAAGTAAAAAAACAGCTGTTCTGTTAAGGCCTTAGAGGTTTTGTTAAAGAATAGAGAACAAACAAGGTCAGGGATAATGGAAACTGTCTAGACATACATTAAATCTCCATTAAACCGGACAGAGACTAATCAGAGAATCAGCACAAAGCATCGTGGTGACTCTGGAGAAGCTGTATTGATCTACAACTCAGGTGGGAGAATCTGCTGATAAAGCAGCTATTAGTCCTGCTCCATGCACATCTGGCCTAGATGTAAAAGACAGTTAAAGTCCTGTTTGTAGTTTGCCACTCTGCCCAGACTTCAAGAAACAGTTTCAATGAGAAGTAAAATGTTATTTGTGGATGAAAACAAACACAGAACATCAGGAATAAACTATCCCCACAGTGAACCATGGCGGTGGTTGTATCATGCTGAGGGGAAAAAAATATGATGGAGCTACGAAAATATCGGTCCTGGAGTAAAACTGGTTGTAAAAGATTTAAGGCTGGTTCACTTTCCACAAAAACAACACTGCAATGTTATGATCGTCCAGCTAATAATAATTGCTGATCTGTGACAAACTGACAGACCATCATAGATAATCTTAATCCCGTCTGACAGGATTTAAGATGACTGCAAAGACAATTGGGTAAAATCCTAAATCTTTAGACCAAGTTAAGGTATTTTTATGAGTAAAATAATTAGATCTAACTGCGGTTTTAACTTTTAAATAAGGTCCTAGAGTCAATTATATGACAAATACCATTTGTTTTTAAATAAACAAGTTACAAATATATATTTTTGGTTTGTCTTGAGTTATCATATCCAACATCAGTTTAAAACAATGTTTGGTCAAAGTAATGTGAAAAAACAAGCAGTATCAACAGATCTGGAAGGTCTTGTCAGTGTTAAATGACAGACTGTGTCAGCATCAGAGAGGATCTACCCGTTTCCTTTCTAAACTCGGCCTTGGGAATGACATGTGAGGAGATGAAACCTTTCGTGATCGATGCTGGGTTCCTGAATCTGATTTGTCCCCCAGCTCCCCTGATCACACTCAGTGCTACTGAAGCTCAAGGTCAGGATGAGTGTCTCCATGTTGACCTGGAGCCTGCAGGTCTAAGACTATTTGACGAGTTTACAGGCAGATCATAAGCTTAACACAGTCTGGGCCCCTGTAGAGCTTTAAATGTTGCCAAAATAGTTTGAGTGAGAATGTAATTACCTGAATCTGTGCACAAGGTTTGAGAGCAAAGAATCTGAGAGAAAGCAAAGGTAGACAACTTTACTTTGCTTTTTAAACAAACAAATGGAGGTAATAGGAATCAGCAGCTGACCCTCTAAAAGAGATGATGCTAGCAAGCACAAAGCTGCAGCCTAAAAAAAAAAGAGAATGTGAAACAGCTAAATGCTTGGAAGGGGGCAGGGAATAGTCCTGAGCTCAAAAGGGTCATCTCCACAGGGGATGGATGCAAGAGCATGCATGCCCAGGACTCAACGTTTGACAAGGAAAACAGGATAATTGCTCAGGGCAAGTTCGTTCTGGACGGGATGTCAGCAGTGCTTTCATTTGGAGCGGGGACGTCCAGAAGCGGACGGAGACCGGCGGCGTGTTGTGGGACTCCTGAAACTCTTTTCCTCTCAACAGTGAGAGACCAGGAGGATTGTTGTGGATTGTTAGAGGAAAGCAGGAGTGGCGAGAAGAAAAAATAAAACTGAACAAATGGAGAGTTCTAGTGATAAAGTCAATCAAAAAAAGACACAGAAATCAAACGAGAGCATTTCAGTTTCCTCAAGGTTTTGTTCCATGATGACAGAAATATTCACCCCCGGTGAACACTTTGTTGCATTTAGTTGGCTGATTTATCTTTTATATTCCACTTCACAACAAACAACTGCTCTGTTTTTGTTTATGAGATGAACACCCACGCAACAAAATGTGCCTCAGTTATGGAGTTACAGTTAAGGTAACTGAACAAGCAGAATCAAATCCAAACCAAAGTATAGCCTGACTGGAGAATGGGTAAAATACCGCCTCCCATTACATCACAGTTTAATCTATAGGTGTTGAATTGAGCTATATAATCTGAGCTGTTGGTTCCCCGGTGCTGAAGCAGAATCTACTGCTGAATAAAGATGTTTTATGGGGTTTAAATCCAGACTTCTGTGTGCTGCAAATCTGTGAACCTAATTTATTATGTCATGCTGCGTAACTCGACCTTAAAAAAGCACAGTAAAGAGGCTACATGAGTGAATACTCTGCTGAACCAGCAGGGATAAACAGCTTCTTTCTTATCTGAGTCATATAATGTTGCCAAAAGCACAACGCTGGAAACTTTTGGTCTCAATACTCTTTATCTGCGGCTCACGCTCCACTGTAGTGTGTGAAAGAAGATCCCGGAAGGGACATTTACATTGAAACTTAGCTGCTTTACTGACCTGAATTACTGAGTTTTAGATACTAATACTGAGTAGAGTTCTTAATATGTTACCAGGCTGTGAGAAAAAAAGTTCAAAAGTACCTTGAACCCAGAAGTTGACATCGAGAACGCTGCGATCAATGTCATTAGTCACCTCGCAGCGATAGATTGCTGAATCGTTGCGATCCAGCAGCCGTGTGAAAGAAAGGCTGTTGTTTGAGATCCTAACTCCGTCCGGCATGGCTCCATCCAACCTGAACAGAAATGACAAGTGGCACATTTCAGTTGGCAACATTTAACGCACAAAACAGAAAAAAACAAAACTGAATAGATTATGTATCTTTGTTATTTTTAGATTAGTAATAAAAAAAAATAAAACTTTGTTTCTAGGAAGCAGAAATTTTATTAACAGGCTGTCAAACCAAGGAACCTGCTTATGAAAAAGCACAATGAAAAGGTTCCCACATCCAGCCATTTTTTAATGCAATCATCTTCTATTCTGATCAAAACGGTGCATCTAAATGTCCAAATCTTTTTCAATTTACCTGCAATTAATTCCTAAAAAAGTTCCCAAAAAACAGGAAGCAGGTTTCCAGAATTATGGCCGGGTTGGTCTGTTTATGGAACAACTAGATAGTAAGTAAGTTATGAACAATGTCAACTTAAATTCTTTTTTCTCTAAAATCAAAACCAGTACAAACGAGATTTTAGAGGGGTAGAGGCATTTTAGTCTAAAATCTACTAACATTTTAAGTAGCAAAAATATGATCAATATTCTAGTATTATATGCTTTTTTTTTTTCTTTGACTTTCTTTGGTGTTCTGCCAAAATCAACAACACAGACCAGAACTGAAACAGAAGTGGTTAAGTAAGTAAGTAGTTACACTAACTCCGTTAAATCTAAGTGAAACATTAAAAAAAAAAAAAAAAAGAAGAACACTCTGGAGGAGTTTTACAACAGCATTTAATCAAAATACTATTAGTATCAGCTGAGTAAACTTCATAAAGAAGTGGAGTGGAATGGGTTTTGAGCTTCAAATGGACAAAAAAAAACACCGTCACCCAAAATTAAAATAAACATAAAGTTTCAAATGATTACCTGCTGGCAGTCTAGAATTCACAATATTCTACAAATTTAGTGGGGACAGTTTCACCTTTGTCACCCAAACAATTGTTATGTTTATTTCAAATGGTGTACATCTACTTTCATCAAACTTTCACAAGACAACCGTAAAACCAAACAACACTGTCGTATCAAATATGTAAAAAAATAACAAAAACAAATAGTTTAAAAATATGAATAACCCGGAAAAATCCACACACAGCAGTGCAAAAAGTAAGTCCGGAGCCCTGGATGAAGATGAAATGTTCCCAACAGGCCAGTGTTGCTTTATGCACCGACTATCTGTTATTTATAGCAGGGAGACTTCCCGGAGGATGCAGCGCTACATTCGACAGCTCCAGTGTCCAGGCTCCAGGGTCAGACTATCAGTAATTTATAGATACAAACTTCTCCTTTTGGTGTTATGTGGATTTAATAAGTCCAGTGTGGAATGACTGCATATCATGTCATATTTGTATTTACCCTGTGTAACATAATTTTTTTTATTTTCTTGTATATTTTGGAGTCCTTTTATTTGTTAGCTGGCAACAAGCTCAAACTACTAACATTCAATCAAGTTTAGAGCACTCTAGTTGAAGGTTTCTTTTAATAAAAGTATGATTCTTAAAATGTTCTTTTTCATGTCATACGACATTTAACAATTTCTCAAAAGCTTCTAAGCCACTAGGAATTTTTGTAATAAAAATGTCACCTGTTCAGGGCTTCAGACAGTTTCACCTACTAAGTATCTGGGGAACATTAGAGAGTGAAGCTGCTATATGGGATCCTAGAAATGTTAAACTAACTCAGGATGTCTGCAGCGCTTTGTCTTAAACCAGTAAACAACCTTTAAGACTCAGTATGACAAGTTTTCATTCAAAAGGCACTCTTCCTTAAAATCCTCACAATAAATGGATCAAAATGTGATGACACACTTTAGAAAATTTAACTTTTAATTTAAATATATTGATTAAATAATAAATGAATATAACAAAACTAGTTGGAGCTCGTTAGCGCCACGTATGATGTCTGGCTGTCTTCTCTTTAGTTCATTTCACAGGTTTCCTTCAGTATTTCCCAATAAAATATCAAAGTCCAATAAGTGTTAAATAGAAAACGTCCTCCTCTGTGTTTATTAGGGCTTTTCCTGCATTTGCTGTCAGAGCTGCTCGCAGTCTCAGCAGCTACAAGGTTGACCAAAGCACATGGTACCGGAAGCATTTGGCCAACTGTACAAACATGTACGTTTGGGATGGTAGGACAGAAAAATCTTTTTCCCTGGAATGCCTCCCAAAAAAATCTATAACTATGTAGATAGCGTGTAATGTTTGTTATGGGAACTTGGTGACCACAGGGCCCAGGAGCTGCTTTAAACTCTTTTGAATATTCTCTTTACTATGCACCGAAGCGAGAAAAACAAGATAATATGTGTTCTCATGCCATAAATATACTCCGGGGAAACAGTTGATTGTGTGTAACTCAAGATTCCTACATACACCGATCAACCTAAGAAGGCTGATTAATTGCCAAAAATGCTTTGTTTATTAAATAGAAACAGCTTTCTCCGCAAAAGTAAACATGGACGCAACTTGAACAATTGCCAGAGTGAGATTGTGGAACATCGTCTATCATTCTTATCGTTTTAAGGCTTTTTACATATCTTTAGTAGATGCCAGGAGCCACTTAAACTGCTGTGCCTGAAATGCTAAGTGTGAACGTTTTACAGTTAGTAGCATAAGAAGGAGCCATATGTTTAAGTGGGCTGAATGTTGGGCATGAAGCAGACATGGGTTTGAAGTACTGACCTGATCCATCTGTAGTTATGGGGAGGAGGGTTGGCTTTCGCTGTGCAGACCATTTTGACATTTGTTTGGCCCACATACCAAATTTTATCACTTCCTTGTACGGATATATTTGGTGCAACTGTAAGCAAACAAAAAGTTAGATTAAACCATCATCTCCATCTTCGCTTGTGCCTTAATAAAACCCGGAGATCGAAATCGAAAACTTCATGGTGAGTCTCTGTAATCCAAGCAGCCAGGTGAAAAAAAAGCTTTTCCTGGCACTACCGGAGAACAAAGCGTGTATTATAATCACAGGAGCAACGACCTACTCATTGCCATGCAGGAGAGCAAACAAATGAACGTTCGTTGATGGAACGTTAGAGAACTAGTGGACTCAGTCAGCAGATCAACTCTGCCACATAATGAGCCGACCTGCACCGTCACCGCAAAGAAAAAAACGAAGACCAGCACATGCTGCTGTAATAAAACTGTAATAAAACATGAAAAACAGCGACAGTATTTTGTTTTGATTTCTGTAGAGGGCAAATGACGAACTGTGTGCGTCTCAGGCGAGGGGGGCATGAGTTGCCGCGTCCACACGGATCACAAATGTGCTTCTTTTGCACTTAAACTCCTTCTGCAGCTTTTGCACTTGACATGATTTATTGAACTGGGGAGCCTCTTTCTTCCTGCATTAACCTTGGCTTCCGTGGTTCTCCATCCGGCAGGTCCCGGCAGCCTCCTGCTACTTGTGCTGCTCTAAAGGCTTGATCAATATTTCATAAAACACCTTCATTAGCCTCCACTCGCACGGAACCAACAGACTAACAGTTTGTTAAGGAAGTGGACAGCAACTTGGCAAATTGACACTTTAGCTGATACTTTCAGTTTACTTTTACCTTCTTTATTTCTTCTTTATAGCCAGCAGGCGTCAAAATGGTTACTTCTGTCAAGATGTTAAACGCATGTTTAAAAGTTAACAGCTAAACTTGCAGTCACAACTGTCCTGTAGTTTAATTTTAATTCCTTGCCAATTAATTTCACGAAACCTATTTTCGGACTTTCAAGAAATCATATGTTACTCACAAAGTGTCCGTTGCCAGTCAAACGCTCTGAGAGAACAGAGGCTTCAGGTATTGAGGCACAAACCAAAGCTTATGCTGCGAGCTTCGGATACGTATTCTCCCTTGTTTTCACCCGTCAATGTTAGAAAAAAAGCCAAGCGTTCTCTAATTTCAACACTGTGGCCTGATTGATGTGGGAGTTTTTAAAGTAGGGGGGAACTCCGCCAGGAAAAAAAAAAAGAATGGGAAAGAGAGAAAAATCCCACATACAAGAAGCCAAGAACACTATATATATATATATATATATATATATATATATATATATATATATATATATATATATATATATATATATATATATATATATATATATATATATATATATATATATATAAAAGAGATATATATATA
>JAVLVB010000318.1:4151794-4169036 GCA_032876305.1 Orestias chungarensis | reverse complement strand
ATGTTTCCTTCACAGTGATGGATATAACATCAACTGAGATGTGCGACCATCAGATTAGATTTATTTTTCCTTTTTGTTTTTATTTATATGCCTGGAGTCATCTGCTAAGCTAAAAATATTAAATCCTAAAAGGGTGTGCCGCCTCCACACCAGCCTACCCTCATATAAACGATGCATGCAAGACTTTTGTTTTCATTTGCCTTTTCTTGGTCAAAGTAACTTGTGTGTTTAATGCTGTTTTTTTTCTCGTTTCCTAATGTAAGAAGAACCAGATTTCCTGTGCGTGACTGTGCGTTCTGCTCTGCCTCCAAAGCTCCACTTTCACCACGGGACACTCAGACTGCTCCTCTCGCTAATTGTCAGAGCACCTTCTTAACTAGCATGTACGCTTGTCTGGAAAGAGATGAAACAAAAGAAGCAATTGATGGTTTTTACTCCTGCTTTTTTATTTTTACAAGGCCACTAATTTGACTCAGGGCCCACCCCACAGCTTTTGTTGTCATGTTTTAGACATATAAAACAGGCTTTGAACATTAAAGGCCATCTCTGTGCTGCAGACAGAAACAGAAAGAGAATGTGAACACATACGTGACGTGAAATGCAGTAAAGTAGGAGCAAATCGCAAAATAAAAGATGGAGATAAAATATGGAAAGCCCATGGAACAGCATCTTACCCTAATAGATAGGATGGTTTCAGTTTGTGAGCGTTGCTTTTGTTTGTTTGTTTTATGATTTTCTTGCTTATAATGCTCTGCGGACGTGACAACAGTTTTCTAAATCATACGTATTTAATTGACAAAGAAATATAATACAAATATAAACTAAATTGTTTTTTCTTTACATTTAACAAATAACTGCATGTCTAAAATAGTTGATCCCTTTCTCAATTAACTGTTGAAAAGCCTGTACTGACATTTTTCAGCAGCCAGCTTTTTGCTTGTTTCCAGAACTGCTTTTAAATAATTATCTCTGAGTTCAACAACCCAAGCAGAAATTTAAACTTATAGCAAAGCTTGCTATTTGCCTCAGCCTGTTCCTCATGTGGTAAACTCATAGGACCTAAAAAGTATATGCTCCAGTATGACCCTAACCACTACTGACGGCCATAGTTTTCCTGAAGATGAAACAAAAGAAGATTTTTGGGATTGTTTGAAGCCTAAATAATAATGTATAATACTATAACACTAATAATGCATTAATGCAATTTTAACTGTAATCAAATAAGAAAGCCATATTGGATTTGTGAGAATCCGTCTTCCTCAAATGCAACTTGTACGTAGTAAAACTGAAACGCATGAATACACATCTGTTCATCCATATCAACACAGCGCTGTGGAGGGCAAAGCCCGGACTTGTCCAAAGTCAACACAGACCGACAGAGATGACCAGCCCAACCATGCATACAGTTACACCTAAAGGTCATTTAGAGAGACTAATTAACCTAACATGCATGTTTTGGGACCATAAGGACATGTTTGAACATATAAATGTCATTCAGAAAGGCTCCAGCCTAAATTCAAGCATAAGACCATCTTGCCGCAGATGTTCACAATTATGAGAGAACACGGTTTATCACACTGTGTGAGCCACACAGAGGGACCCAAGCTGAGTCCTAGGTTTAAAAGTCTAAGCAGGAATTAACTCAACGTTTAAAAATGCTCATGAATTGCACGTGCAAAAACGTTTTTGGTGCACCAGTTAAATCCTGTTAAAACCTGATTTTTCATCATCATGTTCTCCTCGTTTTCCTCCCAGAGTAAGAAAACACACACAATCACACACAGCAAGGTCAATTACAATTACTGACCGTGAGGTGTTGTCCGTCTTTTCTATGTCAACTTTGAGAGTTGTCGGCTTGAACAGCAGCTGGATGTGTAGTTGTTTTATCACAAAGAAGGAAATGAAATAAGAAAGTAAAACCCTACAGGATTAGATGCATCGTCCTTTTGCAGACATCTTGAAGGTCTGTTATTTCTTTTAATAAAATAAGTCAGATCTAATTTTCTGATTTGATAATTGTAATGTGAGTTTCTTAAACAACATAAATCAACAATCTACATGTCATTTTTTGACAGATGCTCTACGTTGTTGTAGCAGAACAAACAAACACATCCTGCTCGGCGGTTGTATTTGCCGTATCTTGGAAAACTAACCTGAAATAAATCCTTAATTACAGGTTGTGGCTTCCGCCTTGACAAAAGAAAGCCATCTCAGCCTGTTTTCTTTTTGCACTTTTTTGTGAGAATGAATCAGTGACAGAATCACGCAAAGTCATTTCTAAGGGGCAACACAATACTTCATAACATTTCACCACGCCGAGAAGCAGAGTAGAACCCATCTGAGATATTGCTCTGAGCTGATTTCCTTTAAAAATATTTAAACCGTAAATCTGAGTTTCCCCCGAAACGGTTGCAGTCAGGAAAAACTATATTTTGGAGCCATAAATTTCCACTTAGTATGCCATCTAAGATGTGTATGGGGTAAAACTTATAAAAGTAGGTCCACCGGTGGGTATTTCAAGTCTTTGGCATGAATATGAGTGGTAAACCACAGCAATGCTATCATGGTTTGTGAGCAATATAGCCGAGGAGGCTGACGCTCCCTGAGCTCCATTACGTCCCCTGTAATTTTTGTGATTACACTCACACTCAAACACACACATATATAAATGGAGTATTTCCCTCTCCCAAAATAAGAAATAAGTGTGTGACCATCTGAGCAATAGTAAGACCCTGTGTTCCAATGACCGCTCAAGCTTCAATATGTGTAGCACGAGTTTTATAGTTGTTTCCTGGGTGTTCACATTTAAAAAAATATGCTTCACTGCCATGCTTACACTGACCACTTCTGCACTTTAGTGCACAAAAAAAATATTTGTACCCACTGACTTTTTTAACGTTATGCATGTACAAACGTAAATTTATTTTACAGAGAAGATCAACACAAACACAAACGTGTAAATCGGACATTAAAATATTTGGTTTCTGGACAGTTTTGTATTTAGCCCTCTAATAATAGCTTCCAAACATGCAACACATTTCCTTCAAATATGCTAATATTAGTAAGGAGTTCACCTATGTGTAACTTAATCTAAGTATAAATCATACTGTTCAGTGAAGACCAAAGAAGAGTAAATGTCCTATGTTCCAGGAGCATGGAGGAATGTTTCACACCTTGTTTAAGCCCTGTTCCAACTTCAGAAAGCAGAAACAGTTTGGTTAGATTGCAATCTACAAAAACATGTGCATCCACCTCAAGTGACAGACTGACCAAGGACAGCAATAATCAAAGAAACGGACAAGACTAATTACACAAACTACAACGAGCTGCACTTTAGGTGGGAAAATGTGTTGACAAAATACTATTGAGCGGTACATCTCACAAATGTCTCAACTCTTTTAAAGGAATCTATAAAAAGTTGGCCATAAGCCATTTAGCGGCCTCAGCTCTGACAAAAACCTTTGGCAAACACGCTAAATGTTAAGTGTAGCAGAACATTCGTGCTGCACATCAACCTCAATGCTCCCTCTCCATGGCGACTCGTGGTGGTGACAGCATCATGCTGTGCAGATGCCTTTGTTTCGGCAGTGTTAGGGAATCCGAGGATAACACTGAAAGTCTGTTGCAGCCAGCAGAAGACTTCAGACCGGGACAGAGAATCAACATCATGCAGGAACCGAAACATTCAGCAAGAACAATGGACGTGAAAGTATATCCGTGTTTTAAAACAACTTGGTTGAAGTCCAGACTCAAATCGAATTAAGAAAATCTGTGGGAAGCCTTGAAAACGAGAAGCTGGTGTTGCCTGGAATTAGTAAAAGTTTTCTAAATGCGAAACTGTTATCCCCAAAAGACTCAGCTAAACAAAGCACTGACTTGAGAGCATATAAATGCACGCCGCACTTTCTAGATATCCTTAGTAAAAGGTTTTGAAACCCACATATATTTTACAGTTTTAATGCTCTAAGACTAAAATCACAAAAAACTACATTAAGGTTATAACGTGGAAAAAATGTCCAAGGTATAAATACTTATTCTACAGTTCTTCGATGCATTAAAGCTGTTAACACATTTCCGCTAAGAGAAATAAACTAGCACAGCCTTATTTGTCATCCATTTGAAGACATTTGGAAAAGTCACATTGGATTATAACATTTCAGCACAACAGTTAAGGCACGCATAAACATTCATTGCCATCGTTTGATTCATGATCTGGTCTAAAAGAAGAAAGAAAAAAAAGGGTTGTCGGTGCTATAATCTGTTTTCCAGTGCGTGTGTAGCCCCGTTTGCATTGCTCCTTTCATAGTCACTGGAGAGGGAGAGGCATGTGGCTCTCGCATTCTCTACCTCACGGTCATCTGAGCTGACACAACAACTGTTTGCTGTCACACTATTTGTTCAACTTTGTTATTTTAGTTGAATATTAAGGGCAAAGCTTGCAACGACGCCAACAGCTGGACCGTCCTATAAAAGATTTACAACGCATCTATAACCGGGCCGTGAACGAAGACCCCCCCGCCCCCGATGGATAAAAATGCTACGGTGACACGGGTCGCTCTAGCGGCGTACCGTCGTGTTTGACATGCATGACATTGCGCTGATGCCTGCAGACACATGTCCGAGACAGACTTCTCCTCAAAGCGCCCTACATAGTGCGGCTACCTAACACACCGCTACAACTGCTACCGTACGGCACGCGCGTGTCAGTTTCGGTGCATCGGCTTTGCAAGCCTGTCAAAGCAACAGCAGAAACCAGAGTCCATCCGTGCTATGCGCTGTTTGTTTTACAGTGAAGCATTGGGAAATAGCGAGACGAAGGAAGGGACTCCACCCTGACCGTTAGACAGATGGCCTCGGCATGGGTTACCTTCAACCAGGAGGAGAGCGGGGAAACTTGGCATCTCTCGCTGCCGGAGCACAGTTGGGCCTCATAAACTTGGAGCACTGTGACATATTATCTAAAATATTGCAGGCAAGTGAAATATAAGCGGCACGCTAAACAAAGTTGTCATTTAGTTTCATCAGAGGAATAGGCCAACACCGTCGCAGCACCGTGGTACAGTTAGCAAGTGTCGCTGGAGTTATTACAAGCGATCAATCTCGTCCAGTAAACACAAAAGTTCAGATCTTTGTAATGAATAAACAGGAAAAAAGGAGATTTCGAAATCCGTCCGGACATGACATGTTTGATGTCGGGGCTGAAGCGAATGCAAAAGCCCCGACCTGAAAGATCTGTCATGACTGGAACAAAACTGGCTGCACTTTAAGCCTCTCAGCAGCGAGAAACCCAAGGAAAAAATGAACTCATGGGCAGGAAATGCTTGGTCTTTGAAGAAAATGCTTCATATTTGTTTCTTTCCCTTCTGACATCACTAATTGCGACAAGCTGCTCCACAGACACAGGGTTAAATCAAAACCTTCCTTTTTTTCCTGGTAACTGGCTCAAACATTCCACGTCAACCACTCGATGAGCCAAAAAAAACACCAAAAAACCTCCACCTACCAGGACCTGACCCCGCGTTAGCCCTGACCTCCCCAGGAGAGGCCGTCTACTAGCCAGGGATCCTCCAGGCGAAACCCCGCTGAGCATCTCAGGACTGCAAGAGAGGTGGGGGCGGTGGTTTGGGCGTTGATTCACGGTCTTAAGACACTCGTGAGCAGTTAACAAAACACACAATATGTCATGTTTATGCAGACAAACTCCATGCATAGATTATCATGTCACACAGCACTCACTAGGGAGCGACTCAAAGATCTCACAGGAGAAGAATGCAGACATAAAGAGAGATCTGTGCGGGAGCGAGCCGGTTCAGGACCAAAGCAAGAGGAAACCGAGTTGAGTGAAGGACCAAAACAATGAGAAACAGGTCAGATATGGCCGAGGAATGGAAAAGCGGAGTGACAGAAGGACACAGCTGCTACACCTAAAACTACGCAAGGACAGAAAAATGTAGCTGGCCTGGCCGATCATTTTAACATATGTACAGAAATAAATACAATATGTTGTAGAAGCCTCATCGTTTTGGGAGAACTGAGATCACAATCTTCTGTTTCTTTAACTCACTGTACTGTTAAATGTTAAATTAAGAGCATTGAAAGAGGTTTTTTTTTTAACCTCACACTCTGAACCGTTTAAATTATCAACCAACCTTTCCGAAACGTAGCGCTGAAACAAACTGCTTTAACGCAGCGGGTTTAGGGGAAGACGCTCCAGACAAGTGAAGGCCATTAATGCCATCTGTCCACAGAGAGAAGCTGTTTCAAGACACAAGGAACCTTCACTGATTGTTTTTAAATCTGAGTCTCTTGAACCAATTTGGCTCCATGACAGATTTTAGGTTTTTGTACTGACTTAAATATCAATTCATCAATGAACTGCAAATTTTGATTTTCCAATTCAATATGGATTCGGAGAACCCATGTGTTAGTGACATGGTGAGTGATGCTTTCACTGTCCGGGGAATTTTACATTTCAAAGTGGAGACAACCGAGGGAAAATCAATCACCTGCAGAATTGGAGTGGCGCACAGGAGGCACCAATTGCCAAAAATCTTAAAGAAAAGTTGGTGGATTTGTCACTTGTTGGGTTTTTTGGGTGAAAAAGAAATCGCTAGAAGGATCTTAATACTCAATACCTCAATTTTTGACACTTACAATGTATACTGTACTGATGTCATATGAATATTGGGCAATACTGAAAATCGCAACATCAGCAACCTATTGGAAGAGAAAAAGTTGTATTGGCACACCCCTAATATTGAGTATTGTTGTGCAATTGTTTTATTTTCAGAAATTTTGTGGATCACAAATGGTAATGTATATACTGTTAAAAGTAATATATACCACCATGGCTGTTTATGTGAGGAAGAAACTTTAATAAATAAATAAGTAATAGATAACATTATTAGTAGATACTACGAAAAAATACGTTATTTGAATGCCACCTATTACTATAATTGCAATATTGAAGTATCTAATGCAATATCAAATACCATGAACCAAATTATTAAAAATTGAAATTGAATTTTGTGGTTCTTAAAAATACCCACAGATGATGGACCAAATTTGCAGTACTATGTCTGTGTGACAAATATTACAGATCAGTTTAAGTTGCAAGTTGACCATTTTAGATTCCCGGAATGAAGGTGCTTTATTTTCTCGTCAAATTGCTGCTTAGCTCAGACTAAAACTGACCTCAGGTCTTTCCTGATCAGGTTGTTGGAAAAACAGTTGAATAGATTCACATGGGCGTTTAATTCAACATATTATTGCAGCTGCGCATTGCATCTAACACGATTTTACATAGGCCCAGATGCCAGTTAGTTTTGGCCTTTGGTCTAAAGCAGAGATGATTTAGATGATCAAATATTAGTAAGTTTGAATAATTACTAAATTTGTAAAGACCAAATCATTTAAATGTTAAAGAATCCAGAAGATATATTTTCTTTTTTGCATGACTTCAACAGGCTTCTGAATGAATCAGCCAGGGGTTGGCGAACATAACAAGATGGTCAACACAAGCCTCCAGTTTTGTAGAGCCCACAACGGCGTCTTAATCAGTCAGAAACAGGATAGGCCAAGTGGTGAATTGGATGTTTTATAGCATGCCTTTATTGTAAGAAATATTTGTGCAGGGTGAAGAAAACATTGCTCTCCACACCAGCTCTCCTATACCCCCTTCCTTCCTTGTATTGTGTTTTGTGAGGGTGTGAGGTTTTCAGATGGCTAATTGATGGTGGAGACAAACACTGGCTGACAGGCTTTTAAATGAGGGGCAGGCAGGCAGGCCTCTTTCACATGTCACCGTCCTCTTCAAAACCTTTTCTCTCTCTTTGCCCTCCTGTAGCGATTTGGACTTAGGTGCCCTTCTCATCCGAGTCAAGTTTCATTAAAAGATCAGAGCTTAAAAGCCGAAGATGAATAGCGTGGATATAGACGGTTTCACGGTGGCTGAAAGCTCTCAGAGTCCCGCTATAACTCTGCTGCTGGACGTAGGAAGGACAATGTGTGCCACTGTGTACCAAAGGAACACAAACATGCCTACAGCATCCTGTCTCGAAGTGTGGGATTTGTTATTGTTTGTTGTGTGGGGGTTCGTGGTTTTACTATGTCCACACAGTGATATAGCTCTGGAGGTGGGAGGCGATGTTATTTTTCCATGCATGCATGAAACAAAGGAACAATTCATAAATGTCAGAGATGGTAACAGAAATAACAGAAAGGCAGACGTACATGTGCTTAACATACAATTATAAAGTTATGGAAGCTGCCATAATTCATTTTTGCATAATTCTTTTCATCTTATGGGGGGTGTATTACTATGACCATTGATGTTTCTTTAAGTCCTAACATCACATTTGTTTCTGAATTTTTACTGAATATCCTCTATAATTGCGTGTAATCTGATTCAAACTGTAAACTCTTCCCCCTTATTAGGTGTTTTTTCCTTGCAGACTTTAAAAACAGCAGTTATCAAACCACTGCTGAAAAACACCAATGTGTGGAAGCAACTATTGCCGAATTACAGGCCAATCTCCAACCATTCATTCGTCTGGAAAGTTTTTTTTTTTTTTTTACTGTGTTTCAACAGTTAAACACGAAAGAATTGTGGAAGAACCATAGTGCTGGTACAATTGGACCTCAATGCTGACCATGACATATTATTGAGGTGACTGGAGATCTGGGCTGGACTCTCTGGTAGAGTACTTCACTGGTTTGAGTTGGAACTTCTTTGTGTCAACGGGTAACTTTTCAATGCAGAAAATACACAGTTATATTTCAAAGCCACCCACTGCATTAGATAGATGTATAGAATAAATCAATGTGTGGGTGTTCCGTCACTTTGTCAAGCAGAAAGTTTTTTTTTTTAGACACAGCTGCAGCTTTTGCAGCTAGAAACTATAATCGGGCTCAAGATCTGGGTTTGAAGGTGGACTCTCACCTGAACCTCCAGAGACACATAAAGCACAATTACAAAATGAGCCTTCTATCAACCGTAAGGACATCTTTAGGATGCAAGACCTTGAGAAACTCATGCATGTGTTTATCTTTAGTAGATTTCATAACTCCAACAGCTTTGCCTAAAAGTCGATTAGATGGCTTCCTTCCAGGTGAGACATCCACCATGATGGCCATGTAACCAAACATTATAGCGGCGTGGTGTAGAGGTTGATGCAACATTTACAAACACTTCCCCATAAGATGATATCACACAACCAGAGCATGTGAAATACTGTTTAGACTATGTTTAGACTGTTGTCACAAAACCACTGGGAACCAACAGAAACTGTAAGCACAAGCTTGACCACGCTTATTTTCTTCAGTCTGAGTGAACTAACCTACTAACTCAGCAAAAGATTAAAACATCAAAGGCATTGATGCTAGCATGCAGCCCCGCATTGGTATCAAGTCAGTCTACCAATATTTTACTCAGTTCAGTTCTGTTGTTCTCATGGCATGACAAAAAATCTGAAAAAGACAACGAGGTAACATCTTGGATTACAGATCAAGACCGGATAATACGGACTACAGGAAAAAAAAAAGTTTCCTGAAAGTCCATAACTTGCAAACTCAAATTTCCACAGCTCTGAATGCATGATTTAGCATTTTATCATCAATCCCAAAATTCAGTGCAGGTCAAAAACCAGGCAAAACCCCTAGACTGTAAGAGGAAGTAGCTTTAACATCCTTTGAATATTTTAATGTTCACCATAACAAGACCAAGCGACCTTAAAACAGCTTGTGATGGACTTAACCAATCCTTAGTAACTGCATTTGTTAAAATCTTCCATAAGGCCTTAAACGGACTAATGTCTATTTTAGTGTAATTGTTAAAATAGGTTTTGTGTACGTTACCACAGTAGTTAAATGTTGTATGTGTATTTAATTCAAGTTCGACCGTAAGCGAATAAACAAACCAAGCCATAAACCAACTAGAGTCAAACATAGGTAAAACTATATTTAGCATCATTCAATGGCTACATCATATCCATGGCTTTTCCTCCTAAATACACCTGCTAAAAATATACTTAAACCCAAGGATAATCACCATTCAGTGGCTTAAACACAGAGCCCACTGTCCTCCTCTGTAACTTAATAGCCTACTTTAATTTTATTAGACTCGTCTAACATAGTGCAAACACAGTTTTCCGCATTATGCAAAGAGTCAGATGGTCATTTAAGTGTTTTCCTTTACAATGACTCAAAAGATTACCCAAATTTCATTGTCTATTGCTCACATAATATCCGTAAAGTCATACTTTTAAGATAAAAGTCTAATAAACATTTCATTTTAACAAGAACTGTGGTAGAGCAAACAACTTTAAATGAGAAAAACAAATTACTTATTAGTATTCTGGAGCTGTAGCAAAGTTGCACCCGTTTAAAAAAAAGCAACATACAGCAAGTTATTATCAGAGAAGGAAGAAATTGTGCAATAGTTGTGTAACATGTAGGAAGAAAAATAAATGATCCCAGTAAGTACGATTGATTGCGGGGGTTTTCTTGAGTTTTTTTTTTTTACAACTCTTTATGTACTGTCACATAGGAAACGGCCTTCCCATAGGACTGCTTTGTATGCGAATCCGAGCTGATAAGGTTGAGAGCCCAAGCTTGCTCCAAGAAACCTGTAGCAAAGACAACTGGGAACAAGTTTAACTGCCTCCGGACGGTTAACATGTAGTCCACAGTATCCAGTGTCGCACCTTGACAGCAAAATGTGTTGCTCTCACCTCTAAATCTCCAATTCTCTGGATTGATATGAGAAAAGGGAGCTTAATCTTTCACTGAAAATGTTAACTTGTCTATAAATGATTTGTGCCTGATGGTTCCTGTTCTGGTAAATGTTATGAATAATGTATATGTTGAATAACATGAGAAAGTCAGTGTTTAATACAGTGTTTTAATAGCTAACACAACAAATGTATCAAATATATTTATGTCCTCCTTTTCAACAATTCTGCGTATTACAAAAAAAATGTAGTTCTTCATGTTATGGAGAGAAAAAATGTCTATTTATCAATTTAATCTTTAGTCAATCTGTACATAGATTCATTAATCAGTAACTTCCATTCCTATTATGGGCCTTGCTAAAACCATCAGTGTCGTTATTACAATCGTTTTAGTAGCCACAATTTAGTAGCCACAAGAACAACAGTTGTGTTTTTGATTTAAATAAAATAAATCAAGTGTCCTATTACTTTTAGATGATTATGTGTTCATACAATGGTACCCTGGCATTCTCACTTACCTTTATTGTTATGAGAGATTTGACCCTTGCCTGATTTAGGTGAAACCATTCACAACACAAAGGTAGACTATGTAGCACTGCTAAAAAAGCATGGTGTCACTTACTACACTTTAAAGCAACAGGAGCAAACACATGGCATTCATTTTAAGGAAACATTGTGCTAGAACGCTGCATCACCAGATCTCTTTTTCCTAAATTACCCAGATTGATATCTGGGACAAAAACAAAACAAAAAAAAACGTCTGATTGCAAATACCATCCAGAGATATTCGGCTTCTGTTTCTCTTCTGTTCTAATCACAGGGTTGATTATTTCAAAGCAAAAAATATAAAATAGCCCAGAACAGTTCCTAAGATTGGGCTTAATTAAGTTAAATGTGATAAATGAATGTTGCCCTCGTTAGGATGTCTTTAATTTTCAGTGTTTACCACTGTGCATGTTAAGCAAGTGTTTTTACTGTGCACATACAGACCATGTGGTTTTTGTCTGTAAGACATGAAAGGACAATGAAACCTTCATAAATGAATTTGGAAATGCATATAACAATGTTGCATTTCAGATATAAAGGAGCCATCAATGAATACAAGACAGTGCCGACCAGAAGGAAGCGATCGCTTGGGCTCAACAAATAAAAGAGAAAGAGAGGGAGATAACTTAAAATAAACACGAATAAGCCCAGAAACTGCTTTCTGTGCATCTCTGATACCTTCCGTCGTTATTGCAAAAAGCATCAGGCTGTGTGAATCTTGAACCATCAGCATCGCTGCTCTGTACGTCAGCAATAACCGCGTCTCAACAGAGGAAGGAACTGAAGTAAACCAACAGAAACCTGTGGTACTGATGCGTGTTTTTGCCAGTCAATAAAAGCAGGATGCACTTTGGTCGGTGTGATCTCCCCAACATTAGGAAGAAGATTGTTTTTCCCAGAATGCCCCACTTCAGCCAAACGTATACACACTCTCCACTTTTTAATGCCAGAGATTACAGGGCCAACCTGGACTCTGATGCAAAGAGAGTGGAGAGCCCAGCTCATCCCACTGACACAAGCACATCTAGACTGATTACACAAAAACAATAAGATTGTGTTTATTCTGGTTTGCTGCTCCTATGAAGACATTATGTTGCTAAATTTTCATTTGTAATGATGTCAAGACTTTAGAGCGGATAACTTGGTGTATTGCAATGTAATGCTTCCCAATCTCCCTCCTACGTCTGAGCATAGGCGTTTACTATACCGGTGAGACATTGTTTGCCGTTCGTTTCAGCCTGTTTTTGTGTAAACGAGAAATATTTGTCACGCATAAACGGTGTAACAACGTAATGGTCGATTGTCTGAAACTGTAATAGCTTGTTGTGTAAAACATGACGCAACGGGTGCTTTACGTTTTTATTACGACACTCTTCTAGAGCCCTGAAGTGAACTAAGCAGTTGTTTTTGCTGCAACCCAAGCAGAGGCAGAAAATAGAACGACGAAGTTTGCCAGAAGTGAGGAGCACCCTGTGACTCTCTTCTCTCTGTGTCATAGTGAGTTGCAGCTAGGCAGACAAAAGAGATGTTTTCCTCTTTCTATCATAAATATCTGTAGTTTTTTTATTTTATTTATAACTCTTTGATGAAGATGAGGAACTTTCTTCCTGTCCACAATGTGTCTGAAAACGGAAGACGACCGGGACCTTTTACGGACCCCGGGAACTTGTGAAAATAAAAACACTATTATATGGCAAGAAAAAAGTAATCTGCAGGAAGAAGCTGATGTTTTAGCTTTAGCCGCTCAGTGACTCACATTCATTATTACCTTCTATAATTCATCGTCACATCCAGAAGTATTAAAACATACTATTAGACTCATAAATCTTTTTAAATAATGCATGTAATGGGTATTTCACACCTATGTATGGTTTTCAATACTGCCAGATTAGTGTCAGATTTGACCAAGTTTTATTTTTTGGCTAGAGAAACAAAAAAACAAAAACAAAAAAAAAAACAATGCCACACCAGAAGCTACACAGCGGCATCACTAGAACATCCCTGGAGTTGAGGCCGTTCCTGAGACAGGACGACTCAGAGCTGGCCGTTTTCAGCATCGTTAAATTGATTACCGAGGAAGCAGTGGGAAAGACAATCCGAGTGCTTGTTAAATCCCGGACACAGAGCATATGAGGAAAGAAGGCAGGGAGCAGCTATTGTTTTATCTGATACAGTAAAATGCATGTCAACCTGCTTTGTGTACTTCCAAGGGAGATAACCCGGTAGATAGCGCGGCACGGCATTTTGACTGCTGGGTGTTAATAATCTCCCACTAGGGTGGTAGGGGGGTGGGTCGGCTCGCAAAACTCACTGTGTGCCCATCCCGTGGCCGAAAGCGCTGAAACAAATAAGATTGAGAGGTGAAACTCAGCCACACCTGTTTCCCATAACCTTTGTCCTCCTCTCCTGTGGGGGTTCAACTGCTGACTATGCACATCCTGCAAGTATGACTCTTTAATACAGACTATAAAGCGCTGTGTGTCCCAGCGACCCTCATCTAAGTTGCTTTTAGGAAAAACCCTCCACCCTGAAAAAGCTAGGGGAAAAAAAGGAGACAAAAAAATGAATCACTGTTCATTCACAGCAGATAATTAACCAGTTAAATATCTGGAAGCTGCATTAATACATAAATAAATATATATATATATATATATATATATATATATATATATATATATATATAGCCCGGTTTCCTATGACGCAGTGGCTACAACAGTAAGTTCCTGTCTAACCAGGCTTTGTTTTTTAGTCCAAAGCACATAGCATGAATCACAGTGAAAAAATACTGCTGCTAATATTAGCATTTCAATGTGTTTCCCTTCAATTTGTAATGCCAGGTTACTCACATATCAATGCGTGGAATCAGAGCTAATGGTGAGGTTAAGACGGACGGCTGGCACTATGTTTGTTTTATTAGTGTTTATACTTCCTTAATCTGTCTGTTGCCCGGGCCTCATACGTTCACATAGAAGATGGAAACCTTTGAGTGCTAACTCGAAGATATAAGGGCCAATTAAGAAAGCTTTTTTTTCCCTACAAGCTGAAGTTTCCAGAACTGGGCAGCTATTTCATACAGGATAAAATCTACGAAGCATTTGGACGTGAAAGCTGCGCGTTTGTGCTGCTGTGTGCACGAGTATTCATGGGTAACCTATTAAAAGTCCACCGCAGTTTAACAGATTTTTAAAAGCGTCTTTTAAAACTCAGAACGTCTGGTATTACACAGCCTAAGAAAGTGTGTGATGCTTTATAAAGTTACGTGTAATTATTTAGAAAAATAATGTATTCTTATTATTTTTCTTGTTTTAAGTTTAAGGGCTATTTTTCTCACAGACATAAGTCGGTAACTAAAGCTGACACAGAAAAAAAGGTTTACAGTGGAAGAAAGCCATACTCCCCTAAAATGGCTGATATTTATAATATTTAACTGGTACAGAACAGTGAGTAGCTGGGCAGACATTTTAAAATATCCCAATCCGTAAACCGAGAACAATGAGGTCATTCTGACAATGCTCGTCTTTGTGGACGCTGTTAGCTAGAGAAGAAGTCTAATAGTTATCTTGTCTTTATTATTGAGATCTTTGAAATTAGGTTGGATCTTAACAGAACAAGCATTTTTTATAATCTGTAGTTAAGTTGGGACAGAGAGAGCACAGGTTTCTCCAGGTAACAGGAAGGACAGCAAAGATTCTCTGTTTTCCTTTTAGACTTTTGATCTCTATCTGCTAAGGGATATGCTGGATTTGGAAATGTGGGTAATCTCTTGTACATTTTATGATTAAGGAACTGCATTTTTAAGAGGAGACACGTGAAGACTAGATGGTGTATTTGTGCTGAGATGCCAAAGAGAATTTAAAACGTCGACTTTATGATCATTTAGTTAGTTATAAATTCAATAGAATTATAATGCATGTTTAACATATAAAAAATGTACACATGCTCCTGATAGGAAGGCTTGACAACATATTTGATGCTCATTTCATAATTTGTTGTTAACTCTTCAAAGAGAAATCCAAAAGTGGCTGAAATTAAGATCCCCCAGCAAAGGTTTAACAAAAAAAGTTCAGAAACCTGTCACATATGAGAGCATTGATATGTCTGCGGTTTGACTGATTTGGCTTCCATAAGAGGTTCTCTCGTCATCATAATCTGGCTATTTGCAGATTAATGTTGGAGTAGCTTTACCATTAAGGACTGATTGTTAAATGACCGGACATTAAATTTCCAGTAGTACCTCTTCCAGAATAATAAAACAAAACATTTAGTATGTTTAGATACCCTATTTTACCATTAAATGTTTAAATGCCCAATCATTTTAGATAGCGGTGGTTTCAAATTTAATGGCATGCATAAACATAAAAACTCTGGAAAGGATGAAGGACACCAAAGTTGACTCCAGAAGAGCAACAGTTGTCAATATGTGTGGTAGAGAACTACTTGTTAAAATACAATATCTAAATTACGACATTGCAGCGTTCAACCATAACAACATGTGGTTAAGAATTTATATTCTACAAACTCAAACATGGTAGTGAAGTAAATTTGTTTAACCAAGTGAATACAATAGAGATAAACAGTGAGCGACTCTTTGACAATCAGATCATTTTGCAGATAAACTCTCTGATATATAGATATGTCAATTAAAGTGTTGATGCCCAGAGAAACATGTTTTTTTTTTTTTTTTACCCCCTAAACAATCTGAACTGCCAAGACAATCTCATGGTGGTCGTGTAAAAAATAGAAACAAATTCAGTAGGAGAGGTTTTCCATCTTCCTATCTAAACTTCATATCTGAGCATACGGAAAAGTGTGAATGCCTGTTTGGGTGACTGGTGATACAGTTTTAGTTTTCATGTGTTTGACTGGGCGTGCCTGACCGAGCTTTGTGGTGGGGCGTGACCTTTTCTGTAGATAAAAATAGACAAAATTAAATAAAATAAGCAACCAATGCCCCATAAATTTTTAGAGTTCTTTGAATATGTTTAAAGGACCTGCAAAAGTATAGTACACCCCTTATGCCTCTTCTGCATTTTGCAAGCATAAATATTTTTGGGGGTGTGGACAAAAGAGAAGCAGTGCATCATTTTACAGTAGAAGTTAATTTTTTTTTATAAAGTTCAACAATTTTTCACAAGTAAGAATCGGAAAAGTTGCCATGAGGGAGTTTTTAGCATCATCAAGTCTCAAAGGCTGAAAGAAAATCCAGTTCAACCAATTCCACCAAACAAACAAAAAAATAATTCACAGGTAGTGTAATGACAGCATCAATTGAAGAAGCAACAACTAGACGATCAGAGCTCAGGTGAAAGACAATCAGTAATCATAGAGTTTTGAAATTTGTTCTTCATTCAAGAGTAGTTGTAAGAAATCCAGTGAAATAAAACCAAAACTAATTCAACCTAGAGTTTGGCACAAGCTACGTGGAATACAGAGCAAATATATGGACATTTTTGGCAAAAAAAATCCTAACAACACGCAATAAAAGGAAACGGCCCATCTTCCTGGGTTCACCATCCCCCACAGCAAAACACGGTGGTGGCGGCAACATGCTGTGGGGACGCTTTTCCTACCCATACATTGGGATGCTCCTCAGAGAGGATTGGTTTGATTATGCATAGAGTTAAATACAAAGCTTGTCAGAGGCTGGAAAGTGCTTGTGCTTAGATTAAGGTTCAACTTCCAGCAGGACAAAATGTCTAAATATAAAAACCATACCAACAAGACACTGGTTACGATCAAAGCATATTTTTATTTTGAAATGGCTCAATTAAAGACCAAATCTAAATTAAAATCGATCGAAACGCTCTGTGTTCAGTCTAACTGAGGTTATTGTTCTATAAAACTGACAACTTTACTCATGAAAATTGTGTTGTGTCTATCACATCAAAACTTAATAACAAACAATAAATAATATTACAAAATGTAAAAAAAAAAAAAAAAAGGTGTATGAACATCTTTGCCTGACT
>JAVLVB010000318.1:4138233-4151694 GCA_032876305.1 Orestias chungarensis | reverse complement strand
TGAAGGACAGGTAAAGCCCATTGCTCCAACTGTCTGAGATTAGCTGTCTCTACTAAGAAAAAATAAATAAATTAATCAACCCACTTCTGTTTTGTTTTGGATTTTTTTTAAATTATTTCAGGAATCAGTTTAATCGTGCAGCCGATGCCTCGCAGGATAAAGCTTCAAATAAAAACTGTGATATAATGACTGTTTTAATTTAATATTTACTTGACAAACTGAAAAATCCATAAACTCAAGTCGATGCTGAACTTATGTATAATGGTACATTCACCGCACTTTATGTGAACATGTTGAATGTTTATGCAAATGACTGAAGGGTATCCACCACCTGCAGCAATAATCATCAGACCTCCAAAACTGACACTATGGAAACACAATCTTGATCAGGAAACGTTCACAGAGCAGACTGAACTTGGGGTTTCATGACTCCAATTTTATTAACGGACCACCAGGGAGTTCCTCTGACAGTCAGTCACATCTGTCGTGGAAAAGGCAAAAAAGGGTGGAGTGAACATAGACTGGGGACCACAGCCTGCTCCCTGAACCCCACACCAAAAAAAAACGAAACGTCCCACAACAAAGCCCTGCACTCATCTGCCACTGGTAGATAAAGCCCTGCCCGCGTTTAAAGTGATTAAGAGCCTTCAATTGGCCGCTTCGCCAACACCATCCAGAATCAAATTAGGAATATCAGACGGGGGACTCAGACCTTCTTTAAAAAACGTTTTTCCGTGATTAATTCTCACAACAAGTCTGTGCGGAGGAACAACAATGGCCATTAAAAAGCAGTTTTTACAGATCACTTTCTTACTGTATACTAACGTTTAAAAACTTGCAATCATTCAAAGCAGACTAAAGGCTCAAATGGTGTCTGAACATTAACCTTACAATAGCCACAATAGCCAGGCAAGCCAGAGGGGTCGGCGTGTGATTACGTATCTGTATTAAGTTATGGGGCTATCACGTCGAACAAAAGGTCCCGACCTTAGCTGCCCTCTGCCATGCAGTGACGAGCCCATTAACCTCTCCAGGGATCGCGTCTGCTCCGTCAGTAATGCCTCTTCTTTTAAATCTATTTCCAACTCTGTAATTTCGGTGGCTTCATTACTACGTTATTTATTTACGTTGTGAATCATGCAGCCCCTTAAAGAAGAGACCACAAAACGTTGCTCTTCAATTACAGACCTCACGGTCTGTAGACACGCCTTGGATGAATCCCCTCTTCACAGCTGTTTTCTCCGAAAGAAAACCTGACGGCAGCACTTCTGTCACTAATTCCCTTTCAAACTTGTATTTCATACAGTTTTCTCTAAATAAGCTCCTTTTAAGCAGTTTCTCATATCTGCTGATATTAAGCGAACTTTTCACCTTTTCAGGGTGATTATTCGTTCAGAATGTCTGCATCCATGAGGCAACAAGAAAGCAGCATATGCTAATCAGCTGGGATTGCAACAGTGTGTTGTTTATCAGTTCTCTGGGTTGATTTATGGCCCAGTGTTTTGTGGGTACAGACAGAAAAAGAACGGTAAGAGGAGGACGCTGCAAAAACCTGAGTCTAGAGTGCGTGTGTGTAAGCTAGAGCAACTGGGTTGGTTAGCAGCAGAAAAAGTAGTCATTATCCGAGCAGCTTTGACTAATGTCAAAAGGTTTCCTCATTTAGGACTTCTCAGATAAACACCATTTAGACTCGTCTCCAATTACCAGCTAAATATTGCAGATTTCTGGCAAGATGACATGTTAGCCTCTGAGAAACTTTAAGTGATAATTCAGCAAAGTTTGTTGTTGTGTTTTAGTCAGTTTGTCATTTATTATCCACTTTTTAACAGCTTCTCGTTTTTTCAACAACAAAAAAAGAGCACCAGGGTCGGCTATGGTTACCATTAACTATGTTACCCTCTCTGCCCTTGATCCTATAGCTTAACCTGGCTCTGCTGAAGTTACATTCTCTTAAAACAGACAGTTGCTTGTCTTCTGTAGCCCGTGCTTCTTTAGGAAGAGTCACTAACTATATATTCATTAATGTTTTTATACACTATTTGAAGGATCGCTTTAGGGGATAATGTTACCCATGATTGAGGTGGGTTATGGCTTTTCCAAAAAGTAGTTAATGCGCCCAACAGATTTACCGAATAAGTCCTGATGTAGCATCATTGCCATTGTCGGTCTGTTGCCGGCAATTCTCTCATAACCCGTGAAAACATGGCTGGAAGCAACAATGGGTTCTTGTCAATTTTTAAGAACAATGCTTAACAGTGACATATGACAAAGCTAAACTTTGCCTAACCTGATTGAATCTGAACAGTTGATGGAAACACACCAAGCCAGATTTTTCTTTTTAAGCAACATTTTTATATATTTGCACAAAACCTGCATGACATTTCAATGTAAACTTAGTTACTGCTGCAAAGTCAATGTTTTGATTCTACTTGGTTTAAAAAGGCTTTCAAGATATGTATTTTAATATTATTGTTTTTTATTAATTGAAAAAAACATTTTTTTTTCATTAAAGCAGTTATTTCTATGTATTGAAGTTTAAAAAGGTTACAGTGTTTAACACTGATTTAAGAAGTATTGGTTTGATTTTGACCTTCATTACTTCAGTTGTCTGCTGGGAAGGCATATAAACTTTCCTAATGTAGTTTTAAATATTTAATATGTCAATAAAAGCTAGAGATTTATTTATTTTCCGAGCCAAGACTGTTGGGTGTTTATAGGGACCAGCAAGGTTCTTTGAAGTCAGCTGAGTGGCAGTGCACAGCAACAGGTGGGGGAGTAATGCATTGACCTATGCTTCAAACAGCCAAAGTCTAGCCACTCAGCAGCTTATTTTCCCCTGGTATCTCATCGAAAAGCATTTTCAACCACAAGAATAACGGAAATCTTCAGCGGTTTCAAAATTGGACGTTTTAAAACGCATGTATCATTTACATGTTTATTTAAGACGGCCTTAGAAAAAATTCAATTCTGTTATTTTCACCTCAGTGACAAAAAATGTAAGTGGCGAATATAAGCATTCAAGTATAAATATATAAGTATAATAATCAGATTCTGCTGTACAAAACAAACATGTCTTAAAGTATTATTGTATAAACTGCGATCTTTATTTGAGCCAAAACTTGTTATTTATGAGGAAGTTCGTGCTTTGGTGCTAAACTGAACTGAAATCAGTTGTTAGCCATTTAAATGTGGACATGCAGGGCAACTTTATTTTCAGTTGTAGATGTCTGCTGACATGCCTGAATCTCTGTTCTACCTCTTCTTCTTTTTTTACCCTTGAGTTCATTGATTAGTCTAAATGTGCATTCCTGGGTGGTATTTACTTTAGCAGCCGCCTGTGTTTGTCCCCCACCCCTGTTCTCCCCTTGCAGACCTGCCATGCCCTGTAATCCCAGCTTTAAGGGTGGGATACGGGGAAAGCTCTCCAGCTGCTCAGTGAGGGATGAGAAGGTGCTCTCTGGCTGGCAGGGAGCCCAACTTCAGGTCAATACTCCCAGAGACTTTGTGACTGCAGTGGCTGCCTAAATGATAAGCCTTCATCCTGTTCCTCTGCTTCTGTATCGCATAACGTCGCTTTATCCTCCCTCCCTAATCATCTGCAACCAACAGCTTTGGCAAAACTTTCCACATCAGGAGCTCCCTCTTCACTTACCAGATCATTTCATGTCGCTTCTATTTTAACCACTGCTGCTCCTCGGTTGACTCTAAAGCGAGAAATCCCAGCCGGTATTCCCCCTCACATTCCCCCCCCGCGCACGCTGTTAGCTACAAGTACCTTTTGCTGCAAGCTGTGCGCACAATCCTGCCCTGTTAAGACCTGAGCGACGCAATAAGTTGTTGCTTGTACTTCTTTAGACCCACTGGTTTAGGTGGGTCGTAATCCGTAACGCAGCTACTCTTGAGTTAACGCCGTTTCGCAGAGACGTTGCTGGAGTTGATTTCAAAGCGAGGTTTTAGCTAACGGGTCAACCGTGACTTTCCTTCCCTTCTCAAACGGAGGACCCCGTCGTCTCTAGACAAGGAGAGGGTGCCACTTGTTTGTTTTTTTATTAACTTACAAGCAAGAAAGTAATTCAGAAAATTAAAATGCTAAATTGGTGCTGGGTAACCTAGTAAAAAAGGGACCGAAAACAGCTAAGTTCCTTAGTAGCCCCGTGGAAAAAAAAAAAAAAAAACACACACACAAGGCAAGAAAACCGTTAACTCACCAACGGCTCCGCACAGCACCAAAAAAGACGCGAAAAGTCGCATTCCGTGATTGGGTACAGTTGTCCTGTCCGTGGCTCTGCTCTCCATGGTTCCTCCTTGGGTCTGAGCGCGTCGGCGGCGTCAGAAAAACCTCCTGCTTTCTCCTTCTCTCTCTTTCGGGATGGCTCGCCTCGCGCTCCTGAGAAGCTGTTCTCCATGGCAACGGAGTCGCGTGGGCTGAACCACTTTGAACCCGGGCAACGACCAGATCCACAACACCCGTGGTTAGGAAGCTATTAAAATATAGGGCGGATAATATAGTTATTCAGACGATTGAAAGTCATTTAAAATATCAATTATTGAATCATTTTATCATTTGAAGTATTTCAAACATTAAATTACGACACAATTTACAAATGATAAATTACCTGCACCATCCTGTAAGATGGTTTAACGTTAAGGATATGTCCTTACTTTCAAGATATATTATTTATATCAGCAAAGTCTTTGTACTCAACATGTTTAACTATTGCTAAGTGTTGTGCTACCAAATGTACCAGTCAGAAATGTAGTTTTAGGCAGCAATATGTCTCAAAAAATACACATTTTATCACAAGAGGAAAGGGTTAACATGATGACAATCAGATCTTTACTTTATTAGGGATTCAGTTTGCAGTTTGTGTCAGTATTGTGTGAAAATATGACAAACTTTTAAAGAATAAAGATCTCAGTTGTTCTATTTGTATTTGTACTATGCATATCCAATAAGCAGATGCCCACCTTATGATATCCAAACTGGCTCAGAGGGTAACTTAATTCTGAAACGAGTTATTTTAACTTGGTAAGCGAAAGTAAGTTTAGTTAATTGACATTTTTTCATCAATAAAAAATATACAGGGATAAGAACAAGAGCCTCCAGTACCATACTGGAGCTGAGAGAAATCCCCTTCTTCAGGCTCACTCTTGGCTATTAACTATTGTAAAACCTCTCATTGTTGAAACTACCATTTACTTTGTACAGATGATTATTGCTCTTGCAGCAACAACTGGGGGGAAAAAGGAAAAAAAGTGTTGTCTTGTGTTGCTTAAGACGACGCTGAATGATTTTCTGGTTTCGGCAGATCCCAGAGGTGTTGTATTAAACCCCACAGCTACTGGTTACACTGCAGCGTCTCCGTACAGTCAAGTCTATTTATCAGTTATATATTAAGATTTACTGTGCCTTCCAAAAATAAAAAATACCTCTGGAACTGTTTCACCTTTGGCACAATAAACAACCAATTGTTGATGCTTTTTACCAGGATTTTATGTGATATACCCACAAAAAGTAGCGCATAAATGGGAAGTGTGGGGAAAAAAGTTATACATGGTTTTAAATGTTTTAAATATAGTAAGTTGGAAAGTGTGGTTTACTTCTACTCAACTTCCGAGTTGGTGAGCAAAACCTCCTTTTTGCTTTAAACTTTAAACTTTGGTGGAGCAGTGGTATCCGTCAAGGATGATATCCTGCACATTATAGCTCTTTATGTAGCTTAAAACACCCGAATCAAATTATGGCCTCCGCAGAACTTTATGACATGCTATGTAATTGTTGGATCATTCCAATCAGCTATCTTGGAGTAGAGCCATCTAAAACTGTTAGAACACTGGCCGTTGTTGACTGGGGCTGGACAGCAATAATCCACAGCAGGGGTCAATCCTCCATATTGCAAATGTATTCCAGCTCAGCTGAATCTAGGGTAAAAAACTTACTTGTTTGATTCAGGTTTATACTATAGGATGCATAGGGGTTTGCAGAATGGTTGCTGTTTAGGGTCATACTTGGAAATTAGCTCAAGCGCTCAAAGGCAGGACTGAGTGCATCTGTGAGCATTGCATTTCAAGTCTTTACACAGATTCTCAATGGAACTTATGTCTGGACTTTGACTTGTCAGTCCTCTAATACACTGTGGTCTCAACTATAGTCCTTCACAGCTACTGTCCTGCAGCTTTTAGATGCCGTCTTGCTCAAACACACCTGAATCATTTGGCTGACTTACCTCCACAGTATTCAGTTACAGTGGTGTGGTAGTGAGGCATTCATGTGATTAAACTATTTTTTACAGAAAGGATGGCTCTAAAAGCTACAGGATCTCCTGAGTACTGCAGTGTGACAGTCCTGATCTAAACCATTCCACTGTGGGGTATGCTTATAATAATCTTCCTTCACATATAAGCATCAGCTTTCTGATAGCAGGATGGATGGCTAAGCACGGTCAGTTTCAAGTTGTATGCTGCCTCCAAAAGGATCTCCCTCATTTATCTCCTAAATCACCTATCAACTCTGACCGTCTTTCCTGTCCTTGCTAAAGAAATACATCCCCACAGCATGATGGTGAGGCCTTTTATTTTAATGACTCCCTTGGCTGGCATGGCACACTGTAAAACTCTAAAACCAAGTATCCAGCAACTTCTACTACGCAGTCATGCACTACTTTGTGTTGATCTGCCACATAAAACCGCAATAAAATAGTTTGGAATTTGTGGTTTTAACTGGGAAAGAATTTTAAAAGCTTCACACTTATGCATCTGAAAAGAAAATGACGATAAGACATTTGTGCAAGGCAGATATGTATCTGAACAGTTAGATGTATAAACTGACTTTTGTACTGCTGATCGCCGGCAGGAGTTTGTACTGTATGTAACCAGTTTTTTGTTATAAAACTGGGGAAAGGATAAGCAAATGAGTAGAAAAGTTAATGTAAAGCTCACGTGATTATCTAGGGAGGTACAGAGCAATCGCGCCACTAAAACAATGAAATCACGTTCTCCCAACAGCTTCATTTCATTTGTGCCCCCCCCCATATCCCACCACCCCCCAGCATCCTGAAACTAAGTGGTACTAAAGCATTCTTGTGTTGTTCTTTTCTTTGAGATAATTACAGCTTTTACTCATTCAGGAATCCCACGCTGTGTGCAGCAGTGTTATTATTGTGCGCTTAGGCCTGAAGTGTTAAACTCGCTTCCTCAGCAGTTTGAGGAGGACATCATATTTATTCAGCGAAGATAAGCAGAAATGCTTGTCGCGATGTGGCTCCCTCGCATCCAATCACCGGTTTTCTTTTTTCCTTGACGTCCTCTTGCAGCATCTTTGCTGTGAGTCCCCATCACTAAATAAAAAACATGGACACCTCTGTTTATGGTAATTAAAGCATGGCTTATGATGTGTCACCCTGCTTGTATGCCCTCTAGTGGGTGAGGTCTAGGGCAAAAATTCTGTCCTTCTGATAATGCAACTCACCCCCAGAGTCCCTTCACAGTGACAAAGATGCTGCAACAGGGAGAGAAGTGTCTGCATTAACTGATCAATCACACACTTTTGTTTCGCAATGACCAAACATTTATTGGGCTACAAAAGCCTTATTTCACGGCACTTGCGTAACTGCTGATGATCCGCAAATGCTTTAACCTCCTATGTGGCACAAAGTATCCTGAAAGCATTTAACTTTTTAAGTGTGGTCGCCCTCGCTGGAGGGGTTTTTGTGTCGCAAATAAGAAAAGCTCCTTCATGGCAAGGCCGCAACTGGCACAAACTCCCCTTGGACCAGTGGTTGCAAATCCATACAACGCCGGCTGTCTGGGACGTTTGGTTTTCACGGGCTGTGAAAACAGGCTTTGTTAAACAACAGCATTCCTCACTACTCACGATGGCGAGCCAGTCATCGCACACCTCAGACCCTTCCCCAACCCCTTCCTCCTCCCTCCTGCAGCCGCCCGCACTCACTGTCCCATCCCCTGCCAAAGCTCGGCTGTCTATAGTACAGGGAGGTCACCTAACTGCTGACGCTACACACTCCTGCTTGCAGCTCCATGCAGGTTCTTTCCCATAATGAGCTTGCACAGAAATGACCCACCGCAGTACACAGTGACCTTTAGAGAGGCTGTGTGAAGTCAGTTGAGACAGCATGCCGGTTACGAAGACACAGCCACAGTATTGATGAATAAAAGCTGGTAAATGTTGTTTATATTATGGGCTACGTGTTTCGAAGCAATAAGTTAGAAGGGATTTTTAATTATTTTTTTTTGGGTTGGGCATCCAGAAACTGAGGGTGACAGGAATATTTAGTGAAGTTTTACACTTGAAGGCTCTATACTTATAGCCAAAGTGTCACATTTAAGTGTTGGTATTTGCACCAGACGGTATAACAAACACTCATCTCAGTAAATGGTCATTTCTGATCTAAGGGTAAAACAAATTGTTACCCTTAAACTTTCAACATTCAGATGCACTAGTAGGGATATAAAACAAACTGCAGTTAATTATAATGGAAAATTTTTCAAACGAATGTATGTCAGAATGAATTCGGGGCGCCATCTGCTGGAATTCATTTTTAATGTAGGAGGAGGAGGTAACATGAAGAGTAGTGCAGAACATTTTTCATATTCCTTTCACTTTTTCAAATTCTATCACATAATAATCACATGTATGGATGTTTGTGTGAATTTTGCACATTGGACCAACACAAAGTTATTTGGATCCGGCTGAGCCGTCTAACGCGGTTATGTCTCATCAGGAAACCTTCAGTAAATCATGGTTTTCCAAACATCAACATATTTGTACGGTGTTTTAAGATATAACCTACTAAAGACTTGGCTTATTTAAGTTATTTGGTGATTCTATTAAGTATTGAAGGGCTTATTTATGTTACATTTTAACTAAAAGATTAGACTTAGCAAAATAAGGTTGGAGAAATTATTAAAGGTTATTTAAAATACGAAACTCGGATTTCCGTTGACTTCGAATTCTTTTTATATAAATGAACCAGTGACAGTGTGTTTGTTCTGTATGACCTATACATGAGCAGTGTTAGTTTTCCACCTTGCATAGCTACTTACATGTTTGGCCTCAGCTTTCAGGTTTTCCTCTGTAAAAATCATTGCTCAATATGTTTACTTTCTCTTCTAATTTAGCTATTCAGCAGATGGTGTCAAATACGAGACTATTGTAAGTGTTAAGAAAGATTAATATATAAAATATCTATGGATAGTTTTTCACAGCAAATTAAATCTTTATTTTAATAATTAAAATGATAAAGGTTGGACTAAAATTCAGTGATCAGAAGTTAATATATTTAATACTTTCTCTTCAAGTACATTTTCTACCCTTCACACTACTTTGTAATTAAGCTACATAATATGGGGGAGTTTGGGCTGTATTTCAGTGAGCTAACCAGCATAATCACTGCAGAAATGCCAGGTTCTGCAATCATTTTTATTTTAATCCAGTTGTTAAGCAGTTACCATTAAACAGAAAGCAGCACAACACATCCAGTTTTTCATGTCTCCCAAATGAAGGCCAGCATGTTTCCTGCAGTGTTAAAAGATGGAAAGCTGTGGATGAAGTGACGACAGGAAGGGCAGGTGGGGAAAGGGGCTAAAGGCTAAAGAGGAGACATTCGGGACATGGGTAATTTGCAGTGAAGGCGAGATTGCTGAGTTAAAATGAAAGGTATGAAAAACACAGGCGAACCAGGTTTTTAAAAACAGAGTGAAAGTAGTCATTTGTCTAGGGTTAGTCAAAATATTACCTCGCATTCACGTTAAAGAGCAAATATAGTAAAACTAAATGGAACAATAAGAATGAATAGGAAATATTGAATACGGAAACTCAGTGCCATATAAATCCTTTTAGAGCAGATTTTTTTTTTATGTGATATTGTTTGAAAAAGGTATTTTTTCCACTTAAAATTACAAAGAAAAGTTCAAACAGAATATAGATTAGGTTGTTAGATGGGAAAAACATTTTTTAATTAAGTTGCAGCTTGTGAAATAGAGAAACGGTCCATAAAATAAATTACCAATAATCACCTTTTTTTTAAACTTATATTAACCTGAAGGAATTTTTTAAAAGTAATGAACAAACACACATCTAGAAACTACTGCATGACTAGAGTAATAGTCTCATGGACCTAAAAATTATCAAATAGAAAATACTGTAAACAGCAGGTTGTCCAACAAAACCCACAACATCTGGGGAAAAACTTTCTTCCAAAACAGGAAAAATCCAACTAAAAATAAGTGCCACAAAGTTTGGCCAGTTATATTTTTCTAAATAATGAAAGGAGTTAGGGTTTAAAAAATATGTATATATATTTTTTACATTTCTTGTATTTTACACATAATGGACCATAGTGATCTTAGAGCATTATTTAATTGCAGGCAGAAGCCTTCATATTTGTATACTGCCGTCATTACACCATACGATATGGCGAACACTCAGGTAGACTGTAGTATTTTTTATATAGTGCTCAATTGGTATGAAGAGACGCCCAGCAAGTCATCCCATACCATTACATCACCCCCACAAGCATGAACCTGAGCCCAGAAAACAGTTTAAATCTAATCGTGACCCCACTGAGCCTGAATTTTGTCTTCAGCTTCCTGTTTTTAGCCAACAGAAGTGACACCCAGAGTGGTCTTCTGCTGCTGCAGCCATTCTGCTTCAAGGTAAGCGTCTTCAGATTGTGTCCTGCATATCTTGGTCATAATGGGCGTCTACATTAGCTACTGATGGGTTTTATAGATTTAAACTAGTCCGTATATTCCACTCTGAGATCAATGAGATGACTTTAATGTTTTTAGGTTTGGTTTGTGTAAATCTAAAAGACACTTGTGTGAACAGCAAATCAATGGTTAGAACTGAAAAGAAGTGGATAAACTAAACAAAAGCCAACTCAATGCAATTACCCGAACCTTACTATTACAGGGTGATCAGATATCTGATCCAACATCAAATTAACATTTAAAGTAAAAAACATTACACCAAACTATGGATTATCAAGCAAGTTTTATATTGTTTAAATTCTGAAAGAAAAAAACAAACAAACACATTTTTATTATTTTAACTTATTCCACACAAAAGAGAAGCTAGAAGCCATTATAGAGAAGAGCTATGGAATTAATAATCTGATGATTATTTGTTTCAGTCTTCTCTTAAGTAGGCCTCAGGCATCTCCTCTTCATCATTGCTACCCTCGACGGTGGCGGCAAACTGAGTCATTCTTTCGACCTCCGTGACTTTAGTCTTGGCCAGCTTCTTGTCCGCGTCCAACGACAGTTTCTGGGCCTCCTCCACCTGAGACTGGGCCAACTGAATGTTTGTTCTGACCGTAATGGACGCATGCTCAGCTCCTGAGAACACAAACGTTAAAAAACACACAAAAAATTTGTTAAAGTTCAAAGATACAACATTTCATGACAAGACTTTAATGTGAGTCATTAGCTGGGCCACTTGTCCGCCATCTCTTTTGTGTTTTCACAGAAGAGATAACGGACCACAGAGTGACAGCAAACAATGTTTTCCCGTCTAAAGTGGTGGGAAAATCTAAAATAAACGTCCAAAAACCCTTTTGGTTGCACACCTGATGCGTACGCAGCCTCAGCCGCCGTCTCGCACAGCCTTACAGCAGTGACCCAGGTCAACTCAAAGCGCTTCTGTTCATCTTGTCTGCGGTTAACCTGCCACATAAAGAGACTCCATTAAGGCGCACAGAGATTCACAACTGCCTGCTTTGGTTTAAACTTTTTAAGTTGGAAAAGAAAAAAACAAACATTAAGAGCAACACATAGACTGACCTCCGCACGCTGGCTAATGATCACCTGCCAGATCGCATCTTCTTGTGCTGGACTCAGTTTTCCCAAAGAGCCTAAATATCTTGTTTGTAGGGCAACGAGTGTGTGAACGGCCTGTGAGGAAGCAAGAATAAGATTTGCAAAATGTATTCTTACAAGCGAAGACAACTTATGGGGACAGAATTACGACAAGGAGGATTGTCTTTTAACACCTTGCCCCTTTTTAGCTCGATAAGTAATTCAGAACCCAAACACGGCACTCTTGCTGTATTCTTACAAGGAAGAACAGCACTCTTAGTGTAGATGACATAAGTGATCCATTTCGTTTCATTAGAAAATATAATAATCAATGAACAAAAGTGACTGATGTGCTTGCAGTCTCATTCATAAATTTTCTCCAGTGTTCTAAAATATATGGTCAACATTATTTAAATCGCATTTACAGGAAACTAAGAGATGTTCAGGGAAGAGTGATCTACTGCATGTTCAGAATGTCTTTGTGAAGATAATTTAAGACTTTTAACTAATTTTTTTTAGGAACAAATATACCTATAATTATGTGTATCCCAAAGAATGTGGAACTGATGTGTGCATGTCATGTTTTAAATTAAAATTAAACAAATGAATTATCTAAAATCCTATATTCAGAAAATCATTTAAAGGCAAACCGAAGTGTGTATTGTAGTGGTGAAAAAATACGAAAACAAAAACGAACCAGGATTTTACCTCAGTTTGACTTTAGGTTATGGTCCATTAAGCAACACATGTAAAGGAACAATCATTTCCAACAATTAGAAGAAACTCTAGTCCCAATATGGCGCCATACCTTTGCGTACTCCGTGGATGCATCAATCAGAGCCAGAGTGGCCTGAGAGAGAAAGGTGCTTGAGCTGTCCGTCACCAGGGAGGCTGCTCGTCTCACCAGTGAGTCATGAGAGAGGTCTTCCACCTGTAGCAGAGGCGATCGGGTGGGTTAACACAGCTACTGACACCTTCAAATAATCGCACATTAAGCAGGAGGCCTCACCTGTTTAAAGGGAACGGCACACAGAACTCCGCCGACGGACGCCACACCTGAGCACAGGACATTCGTCCATGTTTGGGACTTCCGGTTAGCAGGATTTATCCTTGACAGGAACCGAGCAGAGCTCCTACACGGGAAAAAGTGATTAAAAATCGAAATAAACTCAGAAACGTGAAAGGAAACAAACCTATTTACTGATTCTGCTGGCTAGCTCTTTTGACAAATCAAATAAAGCGGAAACAAATATGACAAATACGACTTTTTATATCGTTACTCCCTCATATGTCCACAAATAACAGATTAAACTAATCCAACAAATCAAATTCTACATATTAAACAACAACATAATGGCAGAGTTTAGCTGTAAACAAGACCAACCTGAGGAAACCGAGATACAGAGATCTTCTCCAGAGCGCGGCCATACTGGTCCGCCAAAATAAACGGTACCTGTGAAACCTACCTACTACGGAAAAAAGGTTCCGACATTGTATATACATATTTATATATATATAAATATGTATATTTAGCTGGCACATATATATATATATATATATATATATATATATATATATATATATATATATATATATATATATATATATATATATATATATATATATATATATATATATATATAT
>JAVLVB010000318.1:4081501-4138133 GCA_032876305.1 Orestias chungarensis | reverse complement strand
ATCATACCTGTGTAAACCTGTTTTACTGATTGCCTATCTGCTCCCCAGTCACTGCCAGCCAAGCATCTCAAAATATTTAAGACTTTTTTACATTTATCAATAAGTTTTTGAATATGTATATTCCATTTTATTTTTTCATCAAACCATAGTCCTAAAAATTTTATACACTTTACTTCCTCTAATTCTTGGTTAAATAATTACAAAAAAAAATTTCTTGATTATTTTTTTCTGATTAAATATCATTACTTTTGTTTTTGCAACTGAGAACTTAAATCCCCATTGCATTTTCTACTATATATTTTCCTGAGATTACTTCCCCAATTATAACTTGTATTTTTCTATTTGTTAAAAAGTCTTTAATCCATTTAAATATTTTCCCTTTAATGCCCAACATGTATAATTTAATTAATAATCCCTCCACCCACATCATATCGTATGCTTTTTATATATAAAAAAATACCGCCACCACACTTTCTTTATTTACTTGTGCTCTTCTAATTTCTTGCTCTAAACATAACGTTGGATCATTAGTACTCCTCCCTTTTCGAAAACCACTTTGATATCTTGACATATATCCTTTATCATTTAAATAATATATTAGCCTTTTATTAATCATTTTTTCCATTATTTTACATAGATTTGATGTTAAAGCTATTGTTCTGTAATTTTCTGGGTTTGAGTTATCTTTTCCTTGTTTAGCGATTGGCACTATAATTGATTCCTTCCAATTCAACTCTAATTTTCCCTCCTCCCAAATTTGATTATATAATTGCAATATTATATCTTTTGATTTTTCACTGAGTTGTCTTATCCATCTATACCAAATTTGATCTTACCCTGGTGCTGTGTTTTTTGTCTCCTTAAGTGCATAATTCAATTCAGCTTTTGTAAAGTCAATATTTAACAAATTATTTGCCTCTTCAACACTCTGTAATACATCTTTATATTTAAGTTTAGTATTTTCTCTTCCTTCTTTTACCTCTTCAGTAATATTATTTGAACTGTGAATTTTACAAAATGTTCTTGCCAAAATTTCAACTTTATCTTCATCTTTTATTATATTTATATTATCTATTTTTAATACAGGGTATTCAAACTCTCTCTTTATGCCATTCATTCTTTTAATTATTTTCCAAATTTTTTCCCTATTGTGTTACAAGAATTTCTCCAATATTCTCCTTTTGCATTCTTAATTGTTCTCCTTACCATTGCTTGCTTTCTTCTATAATCAATAAAATTTTACCTTTTATTACTTTAAATGTTTTATTTATTAATTGTATTGCTTCTTTACATTCATTTGTCCACCATGGTACCATTTTCTTATCATTTTTACACCCCACTTTCTTTATAGAATTATCTGCTGCATCCATAATTATCTTACAAATTTTCTTCATTAACATTATTTATATCCATACTCATATCTACTTTTTCTAAGTTTATTTTACTCAAGTATTTAAATTTAATCCAGTCTGCTTTATTAAAATTAAATGTTTTATTGACCTTTATATTCTTGTTATTTAAAATTAATCCTACTCTTATTGTAATGGGATAATGATCACTACCTATTGTTGAATTTTTATCAATGAACCACTCACAAATACCAGCTAAAAAATTTGATACTATTGTTAAATCAATTACCGATTCCATCCCTGTTCTTACTTTAATTCTTGTTCCCCTCCCATCATTAATACATTAGATATTTTTTATTTCCATTAATTCTTCTATAACTTGTACATTTTTATCATTACATTTACCCCACAATGTACTATTTGCATTAAAATCCCCACACCAAATTACTTTCCCTTCCAAATATTTATTTAACTCCTCCATTATTTCAATTGATAATGTTTTACATGGGTTATAAAAATTTATTATTTTAAATTTACCTTCTTGTTCCCATATTTCAATTACTATATATTCCAGTTCTTTCCCTTTCCCTAATACCTGATATTGTATCTCTTGGTTTATAAATATACCACATCCTCCTCCTGTTCCCTCCTGTCGATCTCTTCTTACACTATCATATCCTTAGATCACAAAATCTAATGTTGTTTTTAACCATGTTTCCTGAACACAAATAATTTCTGGTTGTTCTTCAAGATTATCAATATAACCTGTAAATTCTTGTCCGTTAGCAATTAAACTTCTTGCATTCCACTGTAATATTAACATAAACTACTTTCACCAGATGGTCCTGGTCTTCCATCTACCTCCAACTTTTTGTTTATCTTCTCCCATGATCCCTCTTTAAACCCCAAAAAACTTTTCAGCTCCTCCCACTATTATTTTAATCTTTTCAGTTTTATGCTTGATCAGTGCAGTTGATAACATATGCTACAAATGATTGTAGTTTTTCTACTGATATTGCCACATTAGTTATTTGCTTTGCTCTGGATTTTGACTCGCTGTTTCTTCAATCTTTCTTGTTTTCTGTTCCTTCACATTTTTAACTGCTTCTGCGTAGCTTATGTTTTTAGTCATTTTAATCTGCATCATTTCTTTTGCCGTCTTCCTTTCTTCACATCCTCCATACGTAACTCTATGTTGCCCTCCACAGTTACAACATTTTTCTTGTGTTTCTTCTCTACATTCTTCAAACTTGTGATCTTCACCACATTTTGGACATCTCTGCTTTCCTTTACACACTGCTGCTACGTGTCCATACCTTTGACACTTGAAACACCGAAGTGGTTGACGGACATATGTTCTGACCTGAATACTGAGATAACCGATTTTGATGTTTTGTGGTAACTCCTTTTTTTCAAATTCAATGAGGATTGAAAAACTTCCTACTTTTTCTCCGTTTATTGTTTTTGACAATCTTTTCGAGTTATTCACTTTTTAATTTTTTTTTTTTACATATATTGTCCACATTTAAAGCCTTATTCTTTTGTTCCTCATTTTTACAAACTACCAATAGGTTTCCGTCTCTACAAAACTTTACCATTTCAACATCTCCAACCTTCTTTTTTTATTTCTCTTGACACCACAATGGGGCTGATATTATCATGTTCGTCCTCGTTCTTAAGTCTTAATATTATTTTAAATTCCTCCCTCACAACTTTCCTCCAAACTATCCTTTCTTCTTATGAGCTATTTCCTTCCAGTTCTCGTTTATTGAATATCATTGAATATCAACAATTCCCCTTCCTTTATCAGTTTTATTTCTTTCACGTCCTCTCCCTCTTCCTCTCCCCACTGGCGTCCACCCTTCAACATCCGTGTCTTCCTCATTTCCTATCTCCATTTCCAACCGAACCATTCACATACCAGTTTATGCTCAAATCCGCCTCTTCGAACTCCGATATATTTTGTGTTTTGTTTTTCCAGCCGAACTCTCTGCTTCCGCCTCCAACTCGTTCTCACTCCTGCCCTAACTTCACTCTCCGACATCCTTTTACTGATCATTTCACAGTTTAGAGGTAAAGAATAGATGGTGAAGTATCGCGATCCCGTGGTTTTGAAATGTAACGTAATTCTTTAAAAAATAAAAAAGTAAATGAATATAATAAATACATTCTATTAGATGCTTTTTATAAAGTTTATTATACAGAAGAAGAAAAAGACAAAAACAAGAATCGTATATTTTCTGTATGTGCAAAACTGGCATCAGTCAACAATCAAATTATGTCCCTTCTTTCTTTAAGGTTTTAAATATTTAGTTTAGAAAGCTCAATGCATACAGACATTAAGTATAAATGTATTAAACGTTTAGAGGAAATAAGATATTAATAAAGGTTATCATTCTAGGCGGGAATGATAACCCAACGATACTATCATGTTGTTGAGGCTTCTGACCAACATAAACGGAGAACTCTCAGGAGAATAGTTATAATGAATTTTATTTGAAGGGTTATGGAGTGAGGTCTGGTGACGGGAGACAGCGGGAGACGGCTGTGTACGGGAGGACAGCAAGGACGGTGGGGCAGCGGGGAAACGGCGGGAAGCTCGGAGCGCACGGCGGCGTGGGAGACAGGAGACCACTGAGGTGGAGGACAGGACAGGTGAGTAGTTGTAATGTTGCGAGAAGGATTATATTGGGCAGATCTTACTTGGTGGTAGATGGATGTTGACGCCAGGGGGGGAAGGTGAGAGGTGAGTTCCAGTTCAGCGGTGATAAAAAGAGAAGTTGTCCAGGGGAGTGTGCACGCCAGATGGAGTGATGCTGGAGCGGGCAGATCGAGCCGAGCCAAGAGGAGCGTGGAGACCAGATGGATGCGTTGGACCGGAGAGAGATCTTGTGAGGAAAGAGCACGGGAGATGACGGGAACCTGAGGTGAGCACAATATTGTTAGGAGGGCGGGAAAAAGAGAGCAACAAAGTTGCAAACAAAATCATAAAAACTAGAGAACTACTGGAGACATAACTAGAGCACAAGAGAACTACAATATTCATGAAAACTAGAGAAGGCGCTGAGAAAGACGAAGTCAATAAATTACAATCCTACTAGAATACCATAAATTTCAGTTTTTTTTAGCACTTTCAATTAATAAAAACATGACATTTAAAACTAGAAAATTATATCAGACCATTACGAAAAACACAGAGTGGCCTCAGCAAAAAGTATGTTTCATACCTAAATAAAATGTGATACTTTTCAAAAGGAGCTTTCAATCTGGGAAAAAAGCCTCCTCTGAACTAATAGTAAACTCAGTTTAGTCTGCTCAAAAACTAGGTTATATTTCCCATATAGGTTTCACCTCAACATAATGTTTGTTAGCCATTAATATGATTCTGGATAAATTTTGTGTGGTTGTTTGACCTGTCCTTTTAGAGTTCTGTTAAACAGGTTGGTTGGTTCCCAGGCCATGATGTGGCTTTTATAGCAGTAAATAAATTTTCCTAACATAGTTAGAGTTGGAGCTCTGGTAAGGCCACTATAGTAACTATAAATTAGTCACTTTTGTTTATAAAAAAGATCTGTGCTAATTCGGAATATTTTTCTTTTGTTCCATTGTTCATCCTTTATTCAATACTCTAGGTTTTAATTGTAACCTGTTCAAAATAAAGCATTTTCGTTATCTTTCTCCTTCAGCAATGCATTTTTGAACAGAGGCTCTCAGGAACATCTTAGTATAACAGTATAAAACTTACTTTACTGAGAAACTTGTTAAACTGGTGTTTTAACAAGTTTTCTGTTTATTAAAGCCCACATTTATGGTCACTCCCTTGTACTTCTAGACCATCTGTTTAAAAGGGACAGTTTAATTCAGAGTGGTAAAACCATTCACACAACTAGGTCTAAGTATGACAGTGATCTCAAATCCATAAATAAAAGTTTTTTTGTTAAAAAGCAAGCTAATGCTGAGCTTTCAAAATGGTCTACTAAAACTCAAAACTTAACCCCAAAGGTTATTTGTAAACTACACTTAATGATCAAATACTTGCTTATAATAAGTCATGATTTCAGCCAGAATAAAACTAGTGGATGTTAACAAAGGGACTGTGGATGTGATACAACCAAATACTAACTAAGAGGTTAAATTTATAATTTTCACTCTTACTAGATTAAAGAAATGACACATTAGGATTACACTTCTAAATATAAAGAGTTTTTTTAATCGTTTTAACCTGAAAAATTGGAATGGTTGGGTTTGTAAACATCCAAGAATTATTTATAATTCATTTGAAAAACATTTTATTACACATTTTCTTTTTTTATTTAGGATTATGATGTAATTTCAAAAAGTTTTAATTTGCAAATGTTTAAAATGTTTATAGTAGTAAATGTACTATATTTATAAATCACCAGGAACATTTTGTTTATTGTTTTTATCAATAATGAGATTATTTTATTGTATAATGAGATTGTAAACAAAACCGTGCTTTAAATAATTAATGACAGTTTTCAAGCAACCCTTTAATGAGTTTCAGAGGAACCTATTAACACACACAGGAACACAGACAACAGGCTAATTATTAGCTTCATTACTGAATGAAAAAAACTTCTGACGAAAGACGAAGCAAGACCTCGGAGTGTCACACTCCCCCATGACACCTTAAAGTCAGCAACTTTACAACTACACAAGGACCGAAATGAGAAGTTTAATGCATAAATTTATATTTTAACATCCTTAACCTTTTAAAAGTAAACTCTTAATATGTGGAGGGTCATTGTTGGTGTTCACACTGACGCAAGGTAAAAACCAATCATTAGGGTTTTAGTTGTTTCATTTGCTTTTATTTTGATAATTTTAAAAGTTAGGACAAAAATATATATTTAGGTTTCTTTTATTTATTATGAGCACAACTGGGTTCAAACTCCAGCCTTACAACTAGGACAAAAATAGTTCATATCCATGACAGAGTTAGAATTAAATCTGCTTCCATTTCATAAATTTTCATCCAAACTCTTGCTGCAAACTTTGGCTTCAGTTAAAGGCATTTAACTGCTTTTGTTGACTTCCTGATGGTGAAGACTTACAGTTGCTCAACTGTAAATTAAAAAAATTCTTGGACTACTTTTTAAGCACCCCTCTTGTACTGAATATTACTAATTTTGGAAATGTTTTGGAGGTTATAGAAATAAATCATAATGAACAGTTTATTTCGGTCAAAAAACACAGAGGTTCATTAATTTATTATCAGAGACCAATTTATACATCCATTTTCTGCCTGTACCTTTCTCCAGCTGGCATCAGGCAAAATGCAGGGGTACAACCTAGACAGGTCACCAGTCTGTGCCCAATCAGCCTAACAGTCATGTTTTTGGACTGTGGGAGGAAGCCGGAGTACCCGGAGAGAATTCACGCATGCACAGGAAGAACATGCAAACTCCTTGCTGAAAGAACCAAGGCGTTTATAGTCAATTATCATCAGGGGAAATTCATATAATTATTCTGTAATTTTACCAATTAGAAATTGAAAAATAGAAAAAACATTTAGTCCAAACACAGAACCCTGTGTTAAAAGCTACGCAGGAGTGTGAAGAAGATACATTTATTGTCAGGAAATAGTGTTTTGGCTGGTATTGTTGTTGTTTCTCGTCTTCATTCCACCAGAGGCTGCATGCAAGCTGGAGCTACTGACCTGGCAGCACCGTGGCCACAGGTGTAGCCAATCAGCCAATCAGAGCTGTGGAGTACAAGAAGAGTCTGGCTGCAGTCATTTGGGGCCTGGTTGTTACCCTTACATGGTACTTCCTAGCCGCTCTGCGCGACCTCCAGAGTGGTATGCTTTGTGTAAGCAGCCTTACTGTTTCTCCTATGTACCTAGTCACTCATTTCCATGTGTGCAACCCAGGTACTCTTCCTCATTGGTCTCAGTGAATCCAGTCAACGATGTACAACAAAGAAAAAAAACTAAAAAATCCTCAAAAAACCCAGACTGCAGCCACCCCTTATGCTCCACCAACCTCTCAGTGACTGCCTGCGTTACCTGTCTCCTCCAGCAGCCATCTCTGCAGCCTCAACCACCAGTGAACGCCCCCTGCAACAATAATTCCACAATTTTCTCTGGTCCCCTGCCAGATCGGACCAGTGACGACATGTTTAGTCGCATGTTGTCATTCAACCGCTGGTTATCTAGTTGGTGTCGAGAAACCGGTGTGGGTTACATTAATAATTGGAAAATCTTTTGGGGAAAGCCTGGTCTGATCCGGAGAGACGGCATCGATCCCACTTTGACGGAGCAGCTCGTCTTTCTAGAAATATGGCCGAATTTATTAACTCCCCAAATTACTGACAAACCAGGGTCCAGACCAGGAAGCAGAGTTGTAGTTTAGAACTCCTCTCTGTGGCTTCTCTACAGTTACCTACCCATCATCCCATTAAGACGGTGTCCTGCCCACGGCCAAAACCAAATAGATTAAAGATCAATCTAAAAAGAGCTAATCCTGAAAATCTCATAAAGATAAAAACAACTCAGATTAAACAAAAATGTACAACTATTATCTGTGGCATGTTGAACATCAGATCTCTCTCCTCAAAGTCCTTATTAGTTAATGACTTAATTCTTGATAATCAAATTGATTTGCTTTGTCTCACAGAAACCTGGCTACGGCAAGAGGATTATGTTAGTATCAATGAATCAACTCCCTCTAATTATTCAAACTTTCACATTCCTCGAAATATTGGGAGAGATGGGGGAGTAGGAAGCATTTTTCAATCAGATTTATTAATTAATCCCAGGTCGACTAATAGTTATAGTTCTTTTGAACATTAAACCCTTAGCCTTCCTCATCCAACCTCTAAAAGAATTAAACCACTTCTGTTTGTTATTTTGTATTGTCCGCCAGGTCCTTAATCTTAAATAGATCAGATCTCAGATTTTTTATCTGAACTAGTGTTAAACGCTGATAAAATCTTTATAGTGGCAGATTTTAATATTCATTGTTGACACCAAAAATGACAGCCTAAATGTAGCCTTTACTGCCATTTAAGACTCAATTGGCTTCACTCAAAAAATCCAAACACCTACCCACTCTCTTGGTCACACTTTAGACCTTGTGATGACTTATGGCAGTGTGAAAAAGTTATAGTACTGCCTCATAACCCTGTCCTTTCTGACCATTTTTTGATAACGTTTGAGTTATTTTTCACTGAGTACTTAAAATCTGAAAGAAAATGTCTTTATTGTAAGTGTTTATCAGACAATGATGTTACAGCCTTTAAAGAATCCATTACAACTTTAACTTCCTCAACATTTCAGAGAAACGCAGTGGAGGGCAGCAAATTAATTTCATGCCCTACACAAATTGATTATTTTGTTCATAGTATTACGTCTTCATTGCGTACTACATTAGACAACATAGCCCCCATAAAAAGGAAATTGATTACTCATAGGAGGTTGGCCCCCTGGTTTAATTCAGAACTTCTTACCTTGAAGGGAAACTCTAGGAAATTGGAGAAGAAATGGCGGTCTTCGCTTTTAGAGGAGTCCTATTTATCCTGGAAAAACAGCGTGCTTCTGTATAAAAGGACCCTTCGCCAAGCTAGATCTGCATTTTTTATATTATTAATAGAGGAGAATAAGAACAATTCTAGGTTTCTTTTTATTACAGTTGCTAAACTTACGATAAACGAAAACTCTGTTATATCATCCATTCCCCCAGCGCTTAGCTGTAATGACTTTATGGAATTCTTGATAAAGTTTTGATAAAATTGAATCTATTAAAACTAAAATTTATGGCATCTTACCAAACATTACTACCTCAGTTAGCAAGGAGGCACTGAATGTGGCTCTGGAACCTGATCTCTTTTTGAAGTGTTTTGTTCCAGTTGATCCTTCTGAGCTTTCAAAAATATTTTCTTCATCTAAGCCTTCAACTTGTATGTTGGATCCAATCCAGACAAAATTGTTTAAAGAATTATTTCTTATTATTTTTACCCCCATTTTGGATATGATTAATTTGTCAATAGTGAATGGCTATGTACCAGAGGCTCTTAAGGTAGCTGTAATAAAGCCCCTACTTAAGAAACCTTCTCTTGATCAAGAAGACTTAATGAATTACAGACCCATTTCTAATGTTCCTTTTTTATCTTAAATCCTTGAAAAAATTGTTGCTAATCAACTGAGAGAGCATTTGAAGAATAATGACCTATTTGAGGAATTTCAGTCTGGTGTCATCGCTCATCATAGCACTGACACCGCTCTCCTTAAAGTCACAAATTATATTCTCATGGCCTCAGACAATGGATTTGTGTCTATTCTAGTTCTGTTAGATCTCAGTGCTGCTTTTGACACAGTCAATCACAATATCCTAATAAAAAGGCTCAAACACACTTTGGGGATCAAGGGAACAGCACTTGGCTGGTTTAAATCGTATTTGTCTGATAGATCCCTGTTTGTTCATCTAGATCTTCTTGGCCCAATTCTATTTACTATATACATGCTCCCTATTGGTAAAATCATCAGACAGTATGGTGTTAATTTCCACTGTTATGCTGATGATACACAACTGTATTTATCTATAAATCCTGATGAATCCAGTCAGTTTGGTATATTACAGTCATGTTTACATAACATAAAAATGTTGATGACTTTAAACTTTCTGCTCTTAAACTCTGAAAAGTCAGAAGAAGTTATCTTTGGACCAGAACCTCTAAAAAAGAAATTGCTTAGTCAACCACTTAACATGGATAGCATCAATTTGGCCTTTGATAAAAATGTAAAGAACCTTGGTGTTATTTTTGATCAGGAAATGTCTTTCAAGTCCCATATAAAACATGTCTGTAAGATTTCCTTCTTTCAGCTTAGGAATATAGCAAAAATTAGAAATATTCTCTGTAGGACTGATGCTGAAAAACTAGTCCATGCATTTGTTACTTCAAGGCTGGACTATTGTAACTCTTTTATTGGCAGGAACTCCACAAAATGCAGTTAAAAGTCTTCAGTTGGTCCAAAACGCTGCAGCAAGAGTTCTGATGAAACTTAAGAAGAGATGTCATATCTCTCCAATTTTAGCTTCCCTTCATTGGCTCCCTGTCAAACTTAGAATAGATTTCAAGATTCTTCTTTTGACATATAAAGCCCTCACTAATCAAGCTCCATTGCATACCAGAGATCTGATTACTCAATATGTCCTTAACAGAGCACTTCGCTCTCAAACCGCAGGTTTACTGGTGGTTCCTAGAATCTCTAAAAGCAGAGTGGGAGGCAGATCTTTTAGTTATCAGGTAGTCCGTGAGGCAGACACCCTGTCTAGTTTCAAATCTAGCCTTAAAACCTTCCTTTTTGATAAAGTTTATAGTTAGCAAGAGGTAGAGAAGACAGCCTAATCCGATTGGGGAGGAACTCAGTCTTGACAGATGGTTCTCCTTTGCTCTGCCTTCTTCATGTCTCACTCTATAGGGTTAGGATATCTAAGTTTTTTTTATAGTTATGTTGCTATAGGCTTAGACTTCTGGAGCACAATCTGACCACTTCGCTCTCTGCTACTTTCTTCCTTTGTCCAATCTGGTTAATTACAGTTATTTCAACCTTGTTAACCTTTTGTTTTCTCTTAGTGTTCTCTCCATAGTAGCCTCACCTGGTCTGGCGTTCTGTTAGCTGAGACAGCTTCTTGGATTAGAACAAGGGCTGAGATGCTTCCAGTGACGCTCTACAACTGCTGCTAAAAACTCTTTTTTTTCAGTATCCTGTGCATCTAATTGAGTTTTCTGTCTCTTCAAACCCCCAGCCGGCCGTGGCAGACGGCTGGTTGTACTGAGCCTGATTCTGTTGGAGGTTTCTTCCTGTTAAAGGGGAGTTTTTCCTCTCCACTATCGCTACATGCATGCTCAGTATGAGGGATTGCTGTAAAGTCAATGACAACACAAGCCATTGTTGCGGTCTGCTGATTCCAGAGGAGTGAATACTGCAAGTAAATGACTCGATGCAATCTGCTGGGGTTCCTTAGATTGGGAACTTTTTCAAATTGATTTGTTTATAATGTGTCTTTGATTTTAATTTATTTTCTTGTAAAGTGCCTTGAGACAACATCTTTTGTAAATTGGCTCTATATAAATAAACTGATTGTTGATTCTATTTAGGAAACTGACAAAGCACTGTGGATTTTTTTTTTGATTAAGGAATCTGACAATTTATAACCTTTTTTTATTATTTTGCTATAAAATTTCAATGTCTAATAACAGCTCTCAATACTCTGGTAAATCTTCCAGTCGACCGCATTGCATTGAAACACTATGTTTTCTGTTGTCCATTCATAAAAATGTTAAAAGGTTAAATATAAGAAAATAACTTTTTATTTTGTTAACATAACTGTCTTTAACTACTTAACTAGATAAATAATGAATGAATGTTTGAATAATCTGGTGTGAGCAGCATTAGTTGCTGGTATGTGAGTCTTTATTGTGTGTTCAGTTAGAACAGTTTTAAATGGAGTTGGTGATAAATTTCCTCTAATGAAAAAAAAAACTTTTAGTTGAAAATTTAAAGTTTCAGCTAGAGCGTTTAAATATGAGAAAATGGCTTTTTATGTTTTTAAGCGGCTACTTAAAGAAGTTTTTAATGGAAGATTTTTTTCCAACAGAATCACAGTTACATAAAAAAATTTAATTAACACTATTTTTAGCTTTGCTTTTTATTTGAAATGTCCCACAAACAATTCTGAAAATGTGTTTTGAGTTTAGTAGGACAGTTTGCTTGGTAAGATTAAGGGTTTTACACTTTTATATGTGTTAATATATAGATGAAGAAGAGGTTGAGGCTGAGTTGGTAAAAGCCGGTCTGATTATTATGAAGCTGACTCAATGAAACTTGCAAGCTATACAAAATTTGCAAACTATACCGCAAGACGTACTATACACCCCCACGGGCAAATCTCACCTCAGGTTGTGATGTTTGTTGAATCAGGGCTTCTATTGTTTTTCATTTTTCTAGAAGTTTTTTAGTTTATTTTAGAAATAATTATTATATTTTTAACAAAATTCAAATATGTCATATTTTATATATTTCCACTTTTTGGTTTAGTAATGGTGGGCAATATATGCTAGCTAAGTCAGTAAAAAATAATTTCAGCCTAGGTCTATGGCTTGTGTTGTAAAAGGAATCTGTGATAATTAATATGCAGAGTTTCTTCTCTTTCATTTTTTTCACTGTGTTTGAACCAAGTTTCTATCAGGAAAGAGAGGCTTTAACCTCCTCCTTAAAGCACAAACCACCAATATCACACTAGGCACAAAGTCACGGTAATCCACCCACATATAACTGAGTGAGTGTATTCCACCCATAATAATACTTAACAATTCCACCGCCTGAAATATCCTTATGTTGTTGTTTACTGTCAAACTACCAGCTGTAGTTCTACAACAATATATTCTGGGTACAAATTAAATGTAATTTAGTGGTCAGCTGGAAAACATGATGAGAAAAAAGAGAATGGCTGCTTAGACAGCCTTCACCCACTTTAAAAGAAAAGCATAAAAATAAACGTCCAACCACTTCGAAAACCTAAATTTCAACACAGGTTTTGAACTTTAGATAACTGAAATTTTACAAAATAGGCAAGTAAATTAGCACTTTGTAATTTATATAGAAACATTACTCAATGTAAAACAAACTTCATTAAACAAGTTAGAAAAAACGGTAAAGCTAAGTGAATAATTAGCTCTGATATTAGCACATAGTGGGTTCACTGCTCATATTTAACCATAGTTTTCTTAACAAGTGTATTGGGTGGGCAGTTTCAGTAAGAATGATATAGGAAAATAAATGTTTTATAAAACGTTAATTTATTGAAATGGTTTTGCAGAATATGAAGATGACAAAATAAGCATGATTTTCATTGCTGTTTCCAACAACAGGGGAAAAAAAGTCATCCAGATCAAACTTTTTTACATGTCATCTTCCTTCAATTAGAGGCGAACACAAAATGTCATCAGTGTTAATAATTAATGAACATAACTTTTAATGAGGGCCACAGGACTTTGTTTGTCATCATCTTGTGATAATTTACTCATAGGAACAGCTGCTCTGTTTATTGTTTAAGTGTAGACAAAGAAAAACAAACTGTGTTCATTGGTATAATATTCCCTGAATGCATCATTGTTTCCTGTTACTGTTTTGTAAATGTGCAAGCTGGACGAACACAACAGTGATAACAAAACAAACTTTCTGCCATAAACGTAATAAGGTTCAATTTAACTTTTGATTCTGTAAATAAACTGCACATTTGTAACTGGCCATGACAAAAGTATGGTAACAAGTCTCCTTGGCTCATGTTGTATAGTATTTATGGGTTTTTAAAGCATTGATTCCAAACTTTTCAACAAACCGGAATAGGAACTGAAAAATCTCTTTATAAAGTAACTCAAAGTCCTTTAAAGAATAAGAAGGCATACAAGAGAATAGAGGCTGTTCTAAGTATAGGAACTTTTCAAGTAGCTTGACAATGGAAATAATAATAGAAAATGTACCAATGAAAAATATGCTTCTTATCTTTTATCTTTAAGGTTCTTATTTTTTATTGCCTTATTCTTCTTTCTTAATTATGTGGGCTTAAATTGTTACTTATAGTTGATTTATTGTGTTATCTTTAACTAAAGAACCTTAAATTGTCTAGCACATGAAATGTGCTAAACCAAAAAAATTGCATTGCCTAGTCAAAACTATAACTGAAATGTAAATTTAAAAAAATTAGGAGACCATTTAAGTGTTGCCACTCTGCATACAAGTTTTGGGGAAAAAAAACATCCTAAAGTCTGTTCATTAAAAATTAAATGTTAATAAACAATAACAATAGACAAGCGAAACATAGTAATGAGTAAAACATGTTAGACAATATTTTCTTTCAGCCAAGATAAAGTCCAAAGTCAAAAATCTAGTGATCTGATTATAGCTGTTAGAGTAGTTAGTCAGCATGCCGTCATCCACTGATCATCCACCTTATCACCATATTGTTGCACAAGCTGGCAGCAGAGCAATGGTTTGGTTGAACGGCTTGTTCTAAAAATGCTAAAATCTACAAGCACCACATAAGAAACAGGAAAGTATTTCTGCGGACATGAGTATCATGTGGTGGTCCTAAAAATGTCTTATAGAAGCCGATAAGCCAGGTGTTTCTTTCAAACTTTAATGTTAATGGTCATTAATCATAAACAAAAGCATCTGAATAGCCAATTCAGCCTGGTCTTTTACACAGTCAAAAATACACCAAATACACCCATACACCAAACAGCACAGGGGTAAAGAAGCTGTGTAAAAACAGGAAGTTTACCGGTTTTAAACCTTTTTGGACAAAAAACAAACAAACATTCCACAAAAATTACACATTTTCTCATAGTGTGTATTCTAGCATTACTTCTCCAATGGCATATCCGGTTGGTTTTGAAACTGGTACCAGATCAAAAGTCTTAACATCATCAGGGTATCATCATCTGTCATAAATCAGATCCTAATCCTGATAATTTCATGCCAACATACAAATATGAAAAAACTATTTTCTTAAAGCGGCAACAAAGAAACAAATCTTGTTGTCAAGACATTAGAGGGGAGAGACCACAACAGGAGTGAGCAACTCAAGCCTTGAGGAACATTGTCCTGCAACCTTTTTCCAACACACCTGAATCAAAAGGCTTTTATTTGGTTCACACAGAAGAAATTATAATTAACACAACTGATTATGTTGTATTTTGGTAATCTTTTAAGTAGATTTGCAACAATGTGTGTGTGCTACCGGTTTACAAATATACAAACAAAAAAAGTTAAATTGTAAAAATCGCTTTAAATTGTGGATGTAAGGCAGCCATGTTGGACATCAAACTTGAAACAACTTCGTCGAACGTTCTTGAGAAATATTTTATTTTCTCAGATTTAGTTGTAGTTTGATAAAATTTCCAACATAGTTAACTGCAATTATATGGTGGCAGTTAACAATTGAAATAGTTAACGCCTTCCTTTTGTCAAGCAAATTTCCAAGTCAGAGGACTACAAAGTGTTTTACTGCAGTCACTACAGTAAAACACTTTGGCTGACACTCCGGCTGACGTGGAGTTTTATTTTATTTAATTTTTTTACTTGAAACAATGCACTAACTTATAGTAATCTTTTTATTAGGATTTTTGGCACAATTTGGTAATATTACGAAAACCTGCATGAACGTGAATGTCCATGCTGTGGGAAAATGTTGTACCATTGAGGTCTCGAGATGTCCCTCTTGTATAAACTTCTCATATAAAGCATTTCTGCTCTTATCTCAGACAAAGTCATCAGTAGATGCAACATGATCGGATGGTTGATGACTGGGTGTGTTTATAGAGATTGTTTATCTGTTTTAGTTTATCTTTAAAGAAAAATATAAAATATCACAATATTTATATCTGTCTTTTTTTATGCAACATATTTTGTTTTTTCTTCACAACAAAGAATCACATGGCATCCAATAACTCGCTTATAGAGCAACCTTATTCCAGAAGCATTAATTACAGGGTCATTTTAGTTCAGGTTTTAGTATGTGTTTTTCGTTTTTCTGAAGGATTACTTTTACACAACCATGCGCTACGTCTTATTTGTTGTCACACTGTTTTCCGACTTTCTCTTTCTGATAATGACAGACATGCTGCTCATTTTGAGCTACTTCGGTCTTACCATACAAATGTGGCTGTGTCTTATCATCTACATTGTTCTGTCGGTGTACAAGTTCTTCACACCGTTGACTCTCACAGCAATGGTCCTTGAGCGGTATGTGGCAATCTGCATGCCCCTGCGACATGCAGAGCTGTGCACCGCGCGGAGAACCCTCCACCTCGTCCTCATTATCCACACGGTCAGCTCAGTTCCCTGTATTGTTACCATTTCTATATTTTTTGCGTACTCGACTCTTAGCTTCTACATGGCAGGTAGAATATGTTCCGTGGAAATGTTCATCTTGTACGGATGGCAGGGTCATCTGCGATCGGCTATAAGTCAGTTTTACTTCCTGATCATGTTGTTTTCTGCTATGTTCAGATAATGAAAGTGGCCAAAGCCGCATCTGGGGAGAACAGAAAATCAACATGGAAAGGCCTCAGAACTGTTATTCTTCATGCTTTCCAGCTGCTGCTCTGTCTAATCCAGCTGTGTTCTCCATTTATTGAAGCTGCTGTTCTTCAGATTGATGTTATGTTATTTATTGATGTCAGGTACTTTAATTATGTAACTTTTATTTTAGCTCCAAGATGCCTAAGTCCCCTAATATATGGTCTTAGGGATGATTTATTTTTCAGGGAGTCAGGTACTATGCTCTCTGTGGCTTGTACAAGAAAAAGCCATCATGTTGAGGAAATCATACCTAACCTCGTTTGCACATTATACTTGTATTTACTCCAAGGTATATGCAATAATTGCTCATTTTTAATTAAACTTGTACAAATATGCAAAGCAAAACTGTGCCTTTTTCATTTTATGTAAAAATAGATGCAACAAATAATTAAGTACCCCCTTTTTCTTTTAGAAAAACTTGGTTATTATATTTTGCATTTTATTATTCCAATATGGGAAAAACAAACAACTTAAAAATTGTTTTTGTTGTTGTTTGGCTTAAAACTCAGTTTTTCAGTCTTTAAAGAAGCATCCCTCTAACTATGGTTATGTACAACACAAACATGAAGTTTGTTTTATAAACAATGAAATAACTCTTCATAGTAGTTTTTTTTACTTTCTTTTTCAGATATTAAATAATAGCTGGACATGTTTCCATAACCGAGCTGAAATTGTATTCTGAATTCAAGAATAATTTTAAAACAAGGGCTGTTTAAAGTTTACAGAGCAAAAGCATCCTTAAGGTACATATATACTTACATCCTGAAAAAATATTCATACCTTTTGAGCTTTTTTAATATTAGACTAACACAAATAGTTAATTAAAGTGGACTTTTTATTACTTCAAACTCTAAACGTTGACCCTGCATGTATGCTTAACACATGAATAAAATGGATCACAATCTTGCACCTAAATTTGCAATCTTTTCTCCAAGCTTATAAAATGCATCACCATTTATATTGCCATCAACTCAGTTAGGTTCACTGCAGCATTATGTTGTCACCATCAATCAACTTTGGTCTTGTTTTGATTTGTTTTCACATTTCTACCCTTTAATTGTACAATATGATATCATTTATTTAGGATATTATAAACATGTATAAATGACACAAGGGAGCCTTATTTTAACATTTCAAATCTGTTACTAATGAACATTTATGTCAAATCCAAGAAACTTTATAAGACTTTACACTTTACCACGAGGCTCCCTTTTTGTTATTTACAAATGTAAATACCAAGAAATGTGTCGTATTCCCTTTTCATTATTTAGTAGAAATCCACTAGGTCTGGACCTGAAAGTCAAGCTATCCACATTTTGCCACTTTACAACCACAAACTCAAATATGCTTCTAAGTTTCACCTAAAACAGCAACACAACAGGGACGTGCAGTGGGGGGAGTGGTGGGGGCTTGGCACCTGCCCCTTTGCCCCTTCATGCCCAAAGTGCCCCTTTGCCGGTGTGCTTTTTTTGTGAGAATGTGTGTGTGCATGCCCAAAATAATAATAATTTACATCTACCATGGCTGGTAGATCCGCATAACGTGCCCTCACTCTGCCCTCACTGCCCACCCATGCCCTGCTACTAACAGCTAAGCTGCTCCAGGCAGCCACAAGAGTCCCGATTCCCCAGAAAGTAAACAACTGGTCCATGAGTAGGTTCTCCAACGGTATTCACTTGTGCACATTGGTTTTTTTGCAGGATGAATAGACTGAGCAAGTAAAGTGAGCAATGAGCATCCTCTGTGTCTTCCAAATTTGCACACACACCTCTCACAAGTCATAGCTGTTAGCATGCGGCGCAATAAGTTGGTGTGCGCTATAGGGAGCCGCGCTGGAGAAGCGATCCCGGTATTTCTGCATTCAACAACGTCTTTTTATGCACAACATGATTATGTCACCGATTAGTTTCAGCCGGTCCTTTCGGAATAATTCGATAGAAAAGTAGGTAGAAAGTAGGTAGTTTAATGCTACAAGCTATGGGGAAAAAGACAGTCTGTTTTTTTTTTTTGTTTTTTTTTGTTTTGTTTTTGTTGTTTCTGTATGTTTGTCTTGCCATGAGAAAAGGGGTTTATAGGGATATGATGTGTTAACTTATTTTTTGTGGACTATTGCAGTATTAACACATCAATAATAGAAGAATAGAATAGATTTTCTAAATCTCTCATTTAGTTACAGAAAAATTAAATAGGCCTACAGGCTAATACGCATAGAAATTATTTGCCTGTTAGACCCTTGCTGTCATGTGCAAAGTAAGTAGTCAAAGTAAATAAATGCACAAAAATATTTAAATAAGGGATTTCTATATCATGTAATATTTTTTTCTTCATAGTACTAGGGATAATAATGGGTAAAGTATGAATAGATAAAATTTGTGGGTATACAGTATATTTGCCCCTTTATTAACTTTGAGCACCTGCCTCTACAAAGGTCTCTGCACGGAACCTGCAACGCTATTTAACCTCCAGGCAAAGACAGAGGCAATGATCCATTTTAACACAGCTAAGAGGTAAGAGGCAAAAAGGGTGGAGAAGATTCCCTCTGTTCAAATAAGATTAAACTAAAAAAATAAAAAAGGCAACTTTATGCATCCCAAATTGAAATTAAATTTTATGGTATTGATTGATTTGTATTTGGGTATCATGCACAACAGTTGACATGGAAAAAACATGCAAATCACAGGTTTTACTATAATACCATTACATCTATAGGCTCAACCATTATACTGTCATAGTTTGTGCTGGTTTTGGTTCTTTTTGTATTTGTTTTTGGTTATTAGTCTCAGCTAATTGCTTATTATATTCTAGTATTTGTCCTATTTTAGTTAAGCCATTGTTTAGTTCTGTTTTGTTGGTTCTTTTCTTCACGTTTAGTTGTTTTTAGTTATTTCTGTTATTCCCGTTTGCAATCTTTGGTTCCTTCCTTGTGTATCATTCTCTTTGTCTCTTTCCCTCAGCCTATATACTGTTATCACTCACAGCTGCACCACTCCAGTTATCATTTCCTCGACATTGTTCGTCTACTCACCCTCCCTGTATATAACCCCAGTTCATTCACTTGCTTATTGTTGGATCCTCTGTTGTGTTCCCCTTGTGTTTCTGTTGTTTTTTCCTCCATCCCATGATCCCAGTTCACCTTTGCCTAAGTCTTTGTCATCTGCTCCAGTCATCTCTCCTATGCTGGTAACTTTCCTGTGTTTGTGTCTCCTGCTGCTTGCCGTGTTATGTCTGCTACTCCTCACCGCCTTGCCATCTACAACACCTCTGTGTTCAGTTATCAGTGCGGTTTATGTTACTTGTTCAGCCTTCGTCTACAATAAATAATTAATCTTCATCTACAAGCTGCCACCATATCTGCTTTTGGGTCCACCAAACACATGCTGTGACAGATACAACATGCATCATCTACTTTTCACATTTTACAAACAAAGTTAGCAAATCGAAAAGTTTCCCTATTATAAATCAAACACAGATTTTTATCCTCCGATAACGACAATACATCTAAATATAGAGAAAATCTTCAGAATACTGAGGACAGTAAAGAATAAAATTATACAAGTTCTTCTACCACATTAAAATTACATAAAGCACAGACTATCTCCTTTACAGGGACAGGATTCTCCATTAGTTAACAGTTATGCAACTATTAATAGTTTTCATGTTTCATTTCAGTCTTAATCCTATATTTTCTAGTACAGTTTTTGTGTGGCAGACTTGTTTGTTGATGTTTCTGTCAATTTGTTACAGAATAAATTACAACCTTTATCAGTTCAATTTGAAAAAAAATGTAGCTGCCATATAAATTAACATGCCGATCCCAGCACATTCTAAACATTGCTAAAAGGTGCTGATTGTTAGCAGTGGATTGGAAAGCAGCACAATCTTGAGGTGAGACAACTTTATGTGTTTTTTATATACAAAAGTACATTTTGTGTCATCTCTAGTTTTTCTTCTAACTCATTACACTATGGGTTGACCAAAAAATAATCATTATCATTTTAAAATATAAAGACAGAACTAGCTAAAAATGGCTGTTGGGGTAGGTTGTCACATTTTTTGGGGCATTGGTTGTCACAAGTGATACCTAACCCTACTGTTCGTATTAACATGCCTTCTTTTATAAAACTAGTTTTCCTATGTTTTTAGATAGGAGAATGGGCGAAATTTACGTCAGAAAAACAAATCATGGCCTGGAACCACCTGATGTGATGCTTAGAGTAGTCAGGGAGGTCAGATTGGAGAGCAATTCCATAAGAGAGACAGCTGAGAGGTTCACATTAATTACCGAACACTCGCAGGATATTGCAAGAGTCCAGAGGAGAAGATAAGAGTCAGCCATCACGACCAGTAGGATATATGAAGAATAGGGTAGTTTTCACAGAGGTACAGGAATGTTGGCTGAAAACTATATCATGACTGCTTCCGACATATATATTGGCCTGTCGCTTATTGAAGGTCGCAAATTGGCTTACACTTTTGTAGCAGCGTCAGCCACCTGGATGTTACATAATCCTGGGAAAATCATGACCATCTATGGCATCCCGAAGATTCTGGCTACTGCCTTCCCACAAGTAGCAGATAGTTAGAATATCTAGACTGGCTTTAAAAACATGCCATAGTTACCCCTGTTATCTGTTTTACAAGTGAGTTATGCCAATTACATTTTTTTGGTGATTTGAGAAGTGTTTGGTTTTATATGGACTGAAAAATAAAAAATAAAATTGTGTACCTTTAAAAATCTTAACATTTCACTCTTTTTCCATAGGAATAACACAGGGACAACCAACCCCATAGGTTGTGACAACCTACCCCGCTATGGGGTTGGTTGGTATAACCAGCTCATCCTTGTGGGGTCGCAGGGGTCTGCTGGTGCCTATCTCCAGCTTACAATGTGCGAGAGGCAGGGGTACACCCTGGACAGGTCGCTAGTTTCATTGCATATAAATTTAAGTAGTTAAAAAAATTTTAACAGCAAAGGTTGAAATGAAATAAAAATCCAGAATGTTGGATTTACCCAAGTGGGATGTCTTCGTCTTAAACATACGCCTCTCTGACACTCAGCTGACCAATATTATGAGAAGACTATTTGTATGATTTAAAATAGTGGTGAGGACCACATTATAAAGTTTTGCTATGGCAACCTTTAGCCTAATTGTATTCCTAACTTTAAGGTGATCCATCTTGCAGTTATTTCCCTTCCTCTAGATCCTCCTAAAAAATTATAGATTGCTAGTAGCATTTGTTCTGGTGTGAAGTAGCAGCTGCTCTGAATGACCTTATATGCAACGGTATAAAAACACATTTAGCAATGTTGTTTTATAACTTGATAAATTAAAAATTAATAGAAATTTTCCATTCAAAGAATATTACATTGGTGTACTTATCTAGTAGTGTTCTTAAAGTTAATTTTTTATTTGTAGTAAGAGTAATTTTCCTATTAAGTAAAGAGGAAATAAACATCCTGATCTCATATTTGTATTTCCTCTTGAGAATTTCTGAGATGCAAAAACAGCAAGTGGCGATCACGGCACCAGAGCATTAACCTTCATTAGATACTTGATGTCATATATTTAAAGCCCTTACGCAAGGAGATCCTTCAGAATAAGCTGCTTGAAACAATTTGACGGAGCACAACCCTTGGTTTTTAAACTGTGCTGTATTTCTTTATGTGTACATCTGTTTTGTATTATTGAAGGAATAATCTATTTTGTTGTAATATTTAAACAGGATGCAGACAGTGAGCTGTTGCATTGTTTGACTGAATCTTTTCTTTGTCTTTAGCAGAATGTCAAATAATAGCTCTGTGGCTGTTGACTCTTTCCAACGACAGGTAAACTTCCGGCTTATGTTTGTGCAGATCCTGGTGATGGTTTTTCTATGCATCAACATGTTGCTCATTGTGACATTTTTCAAAAAGGAGTGTTTCCACACAAGCGCTCGGCATATTTTATTTGCCATCATGCTGCTGTCGGACAGCTTTGTGCTGTTGATATCTGATATTTTGCTTATTTTAAACTTTCTTGAATTCCCCATACATGTCTGGTTGTGTACCATTATTTCTGTTGTCACATTGCAATATGTTATGGTCACGCCCGTGACCCTGACAGCTATGACCCTGGAGCGTTATGTCGCCATTTGCCTGCCGCTGCGACATGCAGAGCTGTGCTCCACACGCAGGTCAGTGCACTGCATCCTCGTCATCAACTGTGTCAGCTCCGTTCCCGGCATGCTGATATTGTTCATGTTCTTTGCAACAGCACGTTTCGGCCTCTATGAACAAAAGGCATTGTGTTCAGTGGAGATGTTCCTCCTGCATTCATTGCATCGTTCTTTTAGGTCTGCTGTGAGTCAGGTTTATTGTTTGATCATGTGCATCATCATCATTTTCTGCTATATTAAGATAGTTAAGGTTGCCAAAGCTGCGTCTGCAGAGAACAAACAGTCGACTCAGAGAGGGGTGAGAACAGTGATGCTACACGCCTTCCAGCTGCTGCTATGTCTCATCTTGCTTTGGACCCCATTCACTGAAGCTGCTGCGCTTCAAATTAACATAAATTTGTTTATGGATATCCGTTACTTTAACTACATAATGTTCAGTATTGCACCGAGATGTCTGAGTCCTCTTATTTATGGACTCAGGGATGAAGTTTTTTTTCTTGCACTAAAAAATGATATCTGCCTAAGTCTTTGTAAACGATATAAAGCCTGAGTTGTTCTAAAATTAAGGAAGTGGACATGTGTTTTATAAATTTAAATATTGTTTGTAAAAAAAAAAAAAGAAAAAAAAAAAGATATCTAACCCTTAATAATACTTTTTGTTTAATAAATAATTTGTTTTCTTTTAAAGATGTTCAAGAATCCTTTGCAAACAATGGCTATCAGAACTTACAGTGAAAAAGCATTCATAACCCTATCTGCATCCTGTAAAAAATAAAACTAAATACCCTTTCAACTCTTTGATTGCGAATATCAAACCACAAACTAGTGCATGAATGAAAAGTGGAAGGCAATTCAAATTCCGTTTTCAAAGTGGACCCTGTTTTGTGCTTAATCTTCTTTACTCTAACGGAAAATGCATAAAAAATATTTGCTGTCTAATGAACTTGAAATAGTAAGTAGAGGTAATGTGTATTTGAAGTTATCCGAGAAATAATCTTTCTTCTATGATTCCATTTCCTCAGTCAATGTAGCAAAAGCATAGAAAGGTCTGGGTGACAAATCTGGCCATTACTATATATGTAGCCCTCCTGAGTAGTCCCAGTATTGGAGAGGTACTATCCTGTAACATTTGGATGCATTCCTTGTCCAACACAATTCCTTTATTTGCTGGTCATTCAGTTCTGCAAAGGCCTAATAATAACGAGGCATGCATCCGATTCAGGTGTTTTAGAGGAGGGGTGCATCCAAAGGTTGCAGGAAATTAGTTCTCCAGGAACTTTATTAGCCACATAAATAGAACCTTATAGGTAAACATTGTGTGTTCAAATACTATTTTACCAATCATATCAAAGGAGTTTTTGTCTGTGTACTGCCAAATTGCATCGGTTTGAAAATATGTTCAATGTTATTTCATTGTAAAAAGTGCTCAGGGCCAGCGATCTGTTAATATTTTAACTTTTGTTAATAGGTAGTTTTATCAATGCATTATGCCACAGCAAGCCCTTTAAGGACATCCAAGAACTTGATAAGGACCCCAAACAAAAAATTCACCCTCCGGGATAGAGTATTCATGCTCCAAAATTTATTAATTTTGTCACTTAGCAATCACAAATTTCATTGTATTCTTTGTATTATTTTTAGAAACAATGTAAACTGGCCTGTTACTTTGCAGCAGTGAATTGTCTAGATTGTTCTTTTTCCGCATTGGTTTGACAACCTCTGTTTTTATAATCTGGGGATAAACATCTACAAAGAGTGATGAGTTTACTATTCAAATCAGATCAGACACTATGACAGTTAAAACAGCTGTAGGTAGGAGATCAAGACAGAAGAATGAGGAGCTTCATTTATGTATCAGTTTTACTTGGCTTTTGTGGTTGAGCTGATAGGATTCTGTAATTTACTTCAGATTTTTATTGATTGGAAACAACCTTGTTACTGGTCTGATACAGATTAGCCAATTGACCCTTTAGATGTCAGGATTTTGTCACTAAAGAAGATAGCAAATCCATTACAACTCCTGGTAAAGTGGATATTGCTCTCACAATCCAAGGAGAGTTTGGTAATCTACCAAATGCAGCAAACAAGGCACACGCATTATTAGGGATTTTGTTTACGATTTCAGAAAAGAAGGAGGTGGAAGAGTAAGCTTAACTAAAAGTTTCGGTTTAGCTGTTGTTACAAAAGTGTTTGGTTGTATCTCTGTCACTAAGTGAAAATGGAGGTTTTGAATTTAACAGGAAAACGGTCAGGATGGGAGACATCAGTTAGGGAGACCTTGTTGTCACGATGAATGCTGAAGCCTCCCACAATGATTAAACGGGCTTAATGCAGGTTATAGACAGAAGGTCACTGAAATTATGAAAGAAATCAACTTTATATTTTGCGCCTTAAGCATCTTTAGAAACGCGGCTTGAGTAGGAGAAGGGTGCATTTCCTGGACGGACAGATATTAAGCATTTTATTCCAACAAAGTTCCTGATTAGATACAGATTATCAAGATTAAGCTCAACAGTTAAGTCAGTAGTGAAAAATTACCTTCGTGATGTAGCTATAATGTTGATTCAAGAAGTTTAAGTGTTTTTCTAGCCGATATTTGCTCCATTAGAAGTTACTTTTGACAAGAAATACACCTTAGGTTTACTTTAGGATTGTTGAATTTTATCTTATTTGTTTTGATGTTCCTTTACTTATTACCACAGGTGACTTAGAGTATTTTCCTGTAAGGAAGCCAGATGCTTTCTGGTAACAATAGTCCCTGTGCATCTTAGATATCCAGATTGGAGGTTTGTGAGGGGGCTTTAAGTGGATATCATTCTGTTAGACTGAGCAGCTTGGTGATAAAATGATTGTTCGAGCCTTGGTGTGTGTTAAATTTCTATCTTGACTCGTTTGTTCTTGTTATCACTGACCCAGGAAATAGTAGTAGCTTGTATTAAGGATGTAGGGGGTAAAACTGGAAAGTACTTAAGTTACTGGTGGTGTCTTGGGAGATTAACCTTTATTTTCTGTGATGATGTAGTTTTCCTATAAAGGTGTTGTGATCATGTAAAACTTTGTGTTTAGATAATCTGTCCTTGGTTTTCTTGTGTTCTCGCAACAGGTAATGACTGAGATGTCACTCACTGATGCTCATTCAGAGTCGGACTCTATAGCATTGGCAAAACGAAGTACTTTGATATTTTTCTCAATGCATAAAAGTTTTATTATATTCACTGCTCCATATCAACTAAAAGGATCTTGAACTTTACTGAATCTGTTCACGAGGAACCTGATTAGAGTTCAGTCTCTTAAAGCTGAGCTGTCAGTCAGAGACTCAGATTGTTGTAAAGCAATTCTGGCATAAATCTTTAAAACGTTAACATTTCCTTGAAGCGTTTTCTCTTTAAACAAGTTTGAAACAAATCCGCTCATCTAACTTTTCTGCTCCCTGTTGGGAACCACTGAGCTACACAAACAAGTCCTGATGATGACACAAGAGGGTTAACTGTTTTTTTTGGGATAATGCTCTTCGATGTCTAATATTTAAAGCATTCATTCAAGGAGATGTTTCTCAACAGGCTGTTTAAAGCAGTTTGGCTTTGAGCATAATTCAAGGTTAAATTGTTGTATTTCTTACAACATCTAAAAGCTTTGCGTGCACATATTTCATATTTCATTGAAAGAATTTCATATTTGGTAATCATATTTAAACACAATGCAGCCAATGAGTTGTCATATCATTCGGGCTAATTGTTTTTCTCTGTAACAGAATGTCAAATAATAGCTCTGTGGCTGTCGGCACTTTTCAGCGACGGGTAAACTTCCAGCTTTTATTTGTGCAGGTACTGGTGACGGTTTTTCTGTGCGTCAACATGTTGCTCGTTGTGACATTTTTCAAAAAGGAGTGTTTACACACAAGCGCTCGGCATATTTTATTTGCCGTCATGCTGCTGTCGGACAGCTTTGTGCTGATCCTGTCTAACATTTTGCTGATTGTAAACTTTGTTCAATTCCCCATACATGTCTGGTTGTGTACCATTGTTTCTGTCGTCACATTGCTCTATGTTATGGTCACGCCCGTGACCCTGACAGCTATGACCCTGGAACGTTATGTCGCCATTTGCCTGCCGCTGCGGCATGCAGAGCTGTGCTCCACACGCAGGTCAGTGCAATGCATCCTCGTCATTCACGGCGTCAGCTCCGTTCCCAGCATGCTGAATCTCTCCATATTCTTTGCAACAGCTCCTTTTAGCCTCTATGAACAAAAGGCATTGTGTTCAGTGGAGATGTTCATTCTGCATACATGGCAGCGTTCTTTTAGGTCAGCTATAAGTCAGTTGTATTTTCTGATCATGTGCATCATCATAATTTTCTGCTACATTCAGATAGTTAAGGTTGCCAAAGCTGCCTCAGCAGAGAGCAAACAGTCGACTCAGAGAGGGCTGAGAACGGTGATGCTTCACGCCTTCCAGCTGCTGTTCTGTCTCATCCTGCTGTGGAACCCATTCACTGAAGCCGCTGCGCTTCGAATTGACGTTTATTTATTTGCGAATATCCGATATTTTAACTACATCGTGTTCAGTCTTGCACCGAGATGTCTGAGTCCTCTTATTTATGGACTCAGGGATGAAATGTTTTTTCTTGCTCTAAAAAAGGACATTTGTTTTAGTTTTCGGAAAGGATACACAGTCTGAGCTATATTAGAAAAAGTGACTATAACTTGTCTGTTTGCTGTTTTTTTTTTTTTGTATTAATTGAAACACATATTTAAAAAAAATGCATTATAGTCATCCTTATCAAAATGTTGCAAATTAAATAATAAATATGTACAAAAAGAGTGCTAGATTTCTTTTTCATAACTTTAAAATGTGCATTACGTCATTCGTAATAAATGTATGAAGAGCTTCTGTGAGCCAGATGTGGAAAAAAAAAATCCTGCAGTTTTTCTGGCATCTTGGTTAAAGATTTTCAGTTGTACAAACAATATGACTAAAAATTTACTGAAAGCTGTTTAAAAACTTTTTTTATTTTACCTTTTGGAAAACCTTGACCCAAAGAAAAACATTCCTTGCGATTAAGCAATGACTTTAAATTTCACTTTAGTTTTACTAAATTGTGATGTCTTTAATAGAAATATAACGAGGACCTCATTATCCAAAGCTTAGGTCTACGTACTTTTGTTCTGTGACCCCTCATAAGCTCAGGTGTGTCCCAATCTTTTCTTTCGTCACCTCCATGATCAAAATAACAGTGTTTAAAGTTGAATGTGAAAGGCAAAAAAAAGAAAAAAAGAAATGCCTTCAACAATGTATTTTGCTCTTGTTTTTATTTGTTTTCTTTTGTTTTTTTTAACATAACAAAAACATAATAAACATAATACTAATAATAATAATAAGAAAACATGTTTGCTACGGTAAAACATCAGCTTTTGTTGTTTTTCTCATAAAACTCTCAGGTAGGAGCTCATCAACCCCGCCCCCCCCAAATATTCACTGATGATTTTATAGTTTATTTGTGGAACATTCACTAATCAAATAAATACTTACAAAGTTGTAAAGTGGTTAATACTTTCAAAAGTGCTATTTGGATATTTCCTTTTTTTTTTCAAAATTACTGTATTTTTTTTCCTTGTAAATATAAATATGTATAATTTATATACTGCTACAGACTTCAAACAGAAGTTAAAGAGGAGAGAAACAGACAAATGATTGAAGTAGGTCAAAGTTTCCATGTAAGCGATTGCACTTTGAAATTGTTGCTGCTGCGCTTGACTCAGTCCTCACGTAGATAAGCCTCGTGCACCTCATGGTCCTCACTGCCCTCCAGAAAAGCTGAATATTCGGCCATTCTCTGGATCTCCTCCACTTTGGTCTCGGCCAGCTTCTTGTCGGCCTCGGCTGACAGTTTCCTTGCCTCCTCTACCTGCGACTGGGCCACCTGAATATTTGTTTGGACCAGGATGGATGCCTGATGGGCTCCTGCAAAATCCAAACATAAGAATTATTGTCAGAAAAATACATTAAAGGTAAATTCACAAGCTTTTAAAAAAAAATTATTTAACAGAGTACGCTGCTCAAATGTTGCTCACCTGAGGAGTTTGCTGCCTCAGCTGCCATCTTAGAGAGGTTGACGGCATTTATCCAGGTCGAGTCATAATGCTTGCATTCGTTCAGTCTCTCAGCAGCCTGTTGGGACACATACAAGTTAAAGTCATTGTAATAAATTCATGTTTTTGCAAGAAAAAAAAGAACAAATTATTAATTTTCAACAAATATTTAGAGCTTTTCCAAACATTATTTTTTTTACCTCAGCACGTTTACCACTGATGGCCCGCTGGAGGGATTCCTCCTCTGATGGACTAATTTTCCCCAGCGATGCAAGATATCTCTTTTGGAAAGTGATGCGTGAGTGGACAGCCTTATTAAAACAAACAAAAAACAAAACAGAACAGCAGGATTAATATTTATATGATATGTAAAGCTCAACGATTTTGACATTTCTGTGCAAATGCGAAATGAACATCTACCTTTGAATAGTCTGACAAAGCCTCAGTGAGAGCCAAGGTGGTCTGAGAGAGGAAGGAACTGGAGCTCTCTGTCAGCATGGAGGCAGCTCTCCTGATCAGTAAGTTATGTGAAAGATCCTCCACCTGCTTAAAAAACAAAGAAGAATCTGATCAGCTTTTTTTTTTATTATCACATTATCTGGTTGTCATTGGTTACTTCATACAGTATCTAACGTACCCAAAGCCCATGACCGACACTTAATGAAGCCAGGCTGATGTGAGTAGGGTTTGTCAGCTCTCCAGGTTTCGGGACTCCAGACCTCCTGTTCTCAGACGTGCTGCAAGAAAAAAAAAAAAAAAAGGAAACATATATTTATAGATTTAAAGTCATAAAGCCTAAATAAGCATTAAAATTCTAATCTTTCCTGCTCTTTGTAAAGCAGCCTACCTGAGGTAGCGGATGCATGCTGCACCTCTCTTTTGCAGCAGGCAAACATCCTGATTTCGCGCCAGTCCTCCTGTGGCGTGTTTTGCACACGCTGAACACTGACGAACGGCTTGCATTTTGAGGATTTTCGGTTTATCTGTTCTAGATTACCCTTTTAAAGAGCTGTTGACTTGTAACTGAAGATTTAGTGTCTTCAAAAAGCAATTGAAATCCTGCTGTCTTACGGATGGCTTGTCCTTTTTAGAGTGAAGAGAAGAATCCAGAAGGTTTGGAGTCTGTTGAGTGAGTGCTGACATTTGTTCCCCGAGGGTATTTATAAGGACTTCAGCCCCTGTCTGTTACGTAAAAGGTATTGATTTTTTGACACTGCCTGCAAATGTACGCATTTGGCTTTATCTAATACTGATACGTGCAGGACAGAGAGGATGATGGAGTCGGTTTGAACAACCCTTTCCCCAACTTTTCCCTTGTTCTTTGTTCTGTTTCACTCAGGTTTAACGGTAAGTTAGTGTCGGCTGGAAAACTTTTGATCAACAGTTAAGTGTTATTTACGTTTATTTTCTATTAAAGACACTAATTCTTATAGTTTGATATGCAAAAAAATGTTGTGCTGAATATTTGAAGAAACTAATTATAATTAATAGCCACCATGTCATTAACCTTTAAGCTTGTAGGCTAAATCTAGTTTTGTTTTGTTAAATTTTACTGAGCTGTTGTATGAAGGCTGCAGCAGAGAGAAATCTAAAGGTTGCCAACTCACTTATCTTTTTTTTATCTTCTGTAATGATGCAGTGCCAGAACGTGCTGCACTATCATTTTTTATTGCTTGTTTTGAGTCCTCAGTCTGCTCCGGTCATGGCATGAAAAGAACGTTCTGTTTTTTGATTTTTTTTTTTTTTGCATCCAAACAAGACTAACATTCACCTTTATCCTGAGTACATAATATGCAGAATGACAACACAAGATGTTCAGGTTTTATAATCTGCCATCCACTTAACGAAAGTTACCCCTTTATACAGCCCCTTTCAAGATATAAAATGAAAGACTCAACCAATTAAACAGATGATTAAAAGTCAAATCACACAAAAATATTTCAACAAATCAACAATGACCAGATTGTTGCGAAAAAAGGGCATACATGTTTTTGCATTTTTTGCATTTAGCATACGCTTTAATCCAAAGTGACTTACAAAAGAGGGTTAAACAATGAACTACAACACAGTTTACAAATTATAAGTGACCCGCAATATCCTGGAAGAGCACTTAACATTACCTACAACATTCAATAATAGCACAGATTACACAAGCCCCGTACATTGACTGCTAACACGACATAAGTGCATTCAGGGCTTTTAGAACAAGAGATACTCTCGGAAGAACTGGGTCTTCAAGGATCTCTTGAAGGTGGGCAGACAATCTAATGCTCTGATATTATACATAAGATTGTTCCACCCGCGTGGGACCAGGGATGAGAACAGCCTAGTTGAGTTAAATATGATGTTGAATAGAGAGAAGCGACATGATCGAGCGACAGAGGCAGCATGATCTACAAAGTTCAGCTGACCATACCAATGATGGTCATAACAAAGCAAAATTAATTGCAGATCTGGGCCCTAAATTGCTGGTACGAGAGTTGAGAAACCTTTTTAAAATGTAAGCGTATTGAAATTGTATCAGTCTGGACACATCTTTTCTAGCCATACTAAGGCAACACTTATTGGGGTTTACATTTAGCCAAAATCTTTTCGACGGCAGTGCCCACATGCAATGTCAAAGCTGTCAAATGTATTTTATAATGTGTCAGGTTTTTATTATTTAAAATGTTCAATGCTATATATTTAATAAATAATTCTACTTTTTACTTTATCTAATATAATTTAACAGTTTTTAAATAGTTTATTCTATTAGTATTATTCTAAAACATAATACCTCTCATTTAGGTGACTGTATTTCATGAGCACAAACCACCTGCTGGCTTTTCCTAATAAAGTTTTAAAAGGAGAAGCCTCAACTACTGTTAAATTATTTGTTTAGCAGCATTTAGTGTTTCTAGTAAGAATGATAAATGGAAAAAGAATAATTGGCATGACATGAACAAAATATAAGCATTGTATGTAAGTTGCCCAGTGGCTGAAGATGATAGACAGAATTGTCATAAGAGCCAATGCCTGGACGTATCGGGAACATTGAGTAGAGTTTATAAACCTAAATGAACTGAGCATTGTTCTACGGTCTGAAGAGATCAAAAGAAATTTAAAACTTAAAAAACGAAAGAAAAAGAAGGCCTGTTTGCTGCATAAAATGAATCTTTGAAGTGTTTTTTAGCTATTGTGTCTCATATAGTAGCTTTAGGTATTTTTCCAACCTATCTCTACCTTAAATAATACATTTTAAAACCCTGATTGCTCAGTGGTGAAACTTAATAAATGAAGGTTTTCAAATTGCCTGACAAGACAAAACTGGATTGCAAATTGAATGAGAAATGGTTGCATTTTGACGAACTGGTTGGCCACGGTTCTGCTGAATGTAGTACGATCCACTTTTCTCTAAAGCTGACTGAGACTGTCTTAACTTGTTTGTTCCTTTTTCTGTGCTATTTAATGTTTAACCAAGAACAAAGTTGCTAACAACAGCATTAACTCGGCCTTACAGCCAAAAATAGGTTAGATCTGTGGTGTCTGTCAGAGTCCAGAGTAGGAAAGTTTGTTTTGGACTCATTTCGGGTCCAACCCTCGTCCAACCTTTTTTTACTGACGCAGAATGTACGTAAAGCGCTGACGAAACCCACCAAACAGTTTTCTACTCTTCTTGTTTGCCAAACGGATTAAACCCTCAGTTTACACAATTGAGCCAAGAGATCCATGTTAATAATCAGCTGAGATCTCACGACTTAAGATTTACTTTTAAAATGAGCCCTATTTACTAAACTATTGTTCTACTCCTAATCTAGTTTGGACCTTTCTTGAAGTAGCTGATTAAATCATCAACTTTTCAAAGCTGTGATTTTTGACCTCAGTATAGTTGTGCAAGAGGGTGACACTGAAAAAACGTCAAAACAGAGAAAGCATCAAATGTATCCAGCTGTTTTTGTCCCTTTTTTTTTCAAAATGTTGCTCGCCGTTTTCACTCCAGTCCAGAAACCAGGAGGTACAAGATCAAACCTTGAAGTCCGGGTAACAACTTTTACTGAACGCCATGTGATGGCTATGTTACACGTTCAGGCATGTTTGTTCAGGCTGCAGGCACGCCGTGTCCATATTCTGCCTTAAAGCACTCTGGAAAGAAAAAAATAAAGCAAACAGTCGCATTTGGCAATGATGTAAGACCTGATCATATTTCATTTGGTTTTACAATTTTATCAACAAGCTACAAAAATGGAAATAACTAATTTTAGAGAATAAGTACCAACAGCAATTTTAAGAAATCTTGAACGTTATTGATGTGTGTTTAGCGTTCAGATCATGTTGTGATTTGCTTCAGTGCTTTCCAACTGTCTAGACACCTTTCAATTTAGTAAGAAAATTCATGTAAGGGGAAAAGTGATAACTAAAAAAACAGACTAGAGTTTAAAAACAATGAAACAAAGTAACCAAACCAAATGCTTTGCAAAGGCTTCATGAAATGTCCTCAATATTAAACAAATAAACATTTTAATATTGCATTTGCTTACATCTTCAAGGGAGGCTGTCTACAAGCTTTAGGGTTGTCTTTCCATTTCTGAACATTATTGTTCTGCTTCCTTGCTCTCCTAGTTCACTCATCTCAAGCTCCCTCCATAAATCTCTTTACTGCTCCTCTGGCCTCTTCCTTGGCTTGTTTTATTTGGACTCATCACCCTCCAGCCAGCATATTCACCTCCCTCTCCAGCCTCTGAAGCATCCTCTCAGCCTCCAGCTTTAGAAAAGAAACAGGAAATCGTTCCAGCAAGCAGCACTCACCAGCTTCAGTCAATCTCAGCCTCTGAAGATGTACTCACATTTTTACTGACCTTCCAATTTACAACAAGCTGTCGTTTATCACTTTCTAATTACATAATACTATTGTTTCTCTTTTGTAACAACCCACCTCTTCTCCTCAGTGCAGTTTCAAAATAATCCACAAACTCATTTCTCTTACCAGCAAACCTTTCAGTTGTGTCCATAAAAGGCTTGGATTAGGAATATACAGGCTCTCAATCTGAATACCTATTTAAAATTGGACATCTGTAGCTCTTAACTTAGAAAATTGCTGATCTCTGTGGACTCTGTTGCTGTTATTCCCAATCACATCCTCTGTTGCATAAAATCACAAACAACTAACTGTGGAATATTTTCTTGAGGGTAATCATCACGATTACTGAGAACCTCCATTCTTTAACATTTATCTGTAGGCAAGCTCCGCATACCTAGGTGCTGACTTTTTTGACCCTTAATCATAAAAATTATCTGGACACTAAACGTTTAAAGCCGTTGATCTCGCCTGGAAATCATTGTGTCTCCCTGGTAATTGTAATAACCTGGGCCCAATTAATGTTGTGTGGAAAAAAATCCATATACTGTCTTAATAAGCAACACAGTTTTTTGGCTTACCTCTAAAGTTTTAAACTTGATATTCGGCATTTTCTGTGCTGAGGGTTTGAGTTGAGGAATCCTGACTATTGTTGGTCAATCATCTGAATATTATGTGGTATTCGTGATTAAAGGCTATTTTATTAGTACATGAGGATGATAAAAAATATTACAAATAAATGGTCCAGTAATCTCGTCTGCCACTAATTGTGAAACAACGACATTATGTGATGCTGCCACTAAATAGGTCTCTGACATTTTCTTTCTTTTATTATTTTATATATAAAATATATTTTATATATAGAAATAATTTTGGTAAATGTAAATGATATATTACAAAATAACTTTTGTTTAATGTATCTATAGACAATGAAAAACAAGTGTATTTTAATTCCACTGTAATAAAACAGCCAGTTAAAATGATAAAATTTATTTCAATATTCTCTCAACAATTGTGCTAATATGCTGTCTGAAAAACCCACGTAAAACCAGCTTGCCCTACCGTTACCTGCCAGATGACACACGCTCCATGTCCGTCTGCTTCGATCGTTTGGTTTTTACAGTGTAAATATAAAAACAATACAACATAATCTGTTAACATAACAAAGCAAAGAGATTAGTTTACTGAGATAAACCATCAACTGCAGTTGGGCCATCTTTTAATCCAGTGTTTTCAACCAGTGTGCCAGGGCACACTAGTGTGCCGTGGGTGATCGTCAGGTGTGCCGTGGAAATTATCCAATTTCACCTAATTGGTCTAAAAAGATTTTTTGAAATAATATGCCAATATGCCGTTTTTAAGTGTCTGTGTTGTAGTATTGAGTAGCAGCGTAATCCTGTAATTTCCTTATCACTAGATGGCAATAGGTTCATAGCATACATTAAAATAAGAGTTAAGAGATAAAAATACATTTTCATGTTTATTTGATTCATATTCAAGACACTTTGATAAGAATTACTTATATTTAATTTATGCGACTATAGAGTGTCATTTGTTTACATTTTCGGTTGGTGGTGTGCCTCATGATTCTTTCAATGAAAACAATGTACCTTGGCTCAAAAAAGGTTGAAAAACGCTGTTTTAATCAACCAAATTTTAACATTAGTTAGAAGTTAGCCAGCCACAGAAACTCCTTCAGATAAATGAAGAAAAATCGGATTTTAGATTTTAAAAAATCCAAATATATGTATTCTTTCACCTTAAATATTTTTTCGTGTTTTTTTTTTATTATTACATCACTCATGAAGGTTTACTTTTATGCTAAAAATTAAGGTCCAATTATGCTGCTGGTTTATTAGTACAAGAAAAACCCCTGAAAGAGTCATTTTTTTCTGCTCTTACGGCGTTTTGTTTCCACCAACGATGACATGTGACATATTTTTTCCATTAGTGTACATGTTAATTAATGATGGTAGATATAAATCTCAAATGCAACTGCTCCTTCATATGGACAGAAATATTTAGAAAATTATTATAATTAAGGGGATAGATTAGTGTTTCATGTATGATTCTGATACACTGCAGTGTATCAAAATGTGATTTTTTTTAAACACATACATCCCTTAAACCACTGAACCGTTGCATGATATGTAAGGTTATGGCTATGCTTCAATGACTGGTTACTAGTATGGAGTATGTAAAGAGCAGTATTGTTCTTGGAGAGTCTTCACAACTAAGGTTTGGTGTCTTCTTGGTTTCGGTCTCTTGACCAATCTTGAAAACAAGGACAACCTTGCATGAAACTTGTTTTTTACTTTAAACTGTTCAATTTTGCTACCAATGGTCATTTAAACTACAGAAATAAATGTTATTCCATGCAAATATGCAGATGTTTTTTTTTTTCCATACATCACTAAGAAATTAGAAAATGCTAAATAATGTGAGTTCTTCATCTGCAGATAATGGCATATTAGTTTGTCTTTAGCTTTATGTGTGCACTCCTCAGAGGTGTCTGTTTTTGCTTGCATGACCCCGTGGAAGAGTGACTTTGTTTATGGTGTCAGCAGCTAAATAAGGCAGCCTTTTCCACATAATTGACGAATAAGCGCACTCTTGATCTGAAGCATCATGATTAACATGTTGAGAATTGTTGGACGCACGCATGTTGTTTTCCTGGGTAACATGTCACCAGGTGTTATCAGTCTTTAAATGATATCCTGCTGGAAAAGCACAAGTTCTGTCATCGATCTGGATGTTACTTTGCAATTTACACCTTTCTGTTTAACTTAAGTGTTTTCCCTAAAGAGTGTGGTTAGTTGCAGGGGGAAATTATTCCCCGCCACAAAGGAAAATAAAATCTTTACAAATGGTTTAAGGAACACAACAGCAAATTTAAATGTTAACTAGGTCTCTGAAACAAGATCTCAATCCGATTGTGGTTATTTGGGATGTGCTGGTTGAAAAAGTCCAGTCGATAGAAGACCCACCTCAGCCTAAACAGGCCATAAAGGCTCTGCAGCAAACTTTGTTGAACCAGATACAACAACACTCAAAAAGCTTTTAGAGTCCACAATGAACACATCAAGGCTGTTTCTGGAGCAAACAGGGGATAAAATAAACTGTTAGGCAGATGATCAAAATGCTTTTCCTTATCGTTTTAGTTCTGTGGCTAGAATGGTTTCATGCTCCAAAGCCCCATTGCTCAACTCAGAGTGCTCACAAGACAGTACTGAAACCAGTGACCCTGATCTGAAAGTGTTTGCTCAGTAGACACAGCATTTCGTCACTGATTAATACGACAACTCCCCCTTATAGATTGGAAATGGCCAGCTGCTCAAACACGTTTCTATAGGATAACTGGTTGTCCAGTCATTCATCAACACTTAGCTTCGCGTACTGTTGACTTGAACTTTCCCAGTAATACATGGGTAGATTAAAACAACATACTGAAGGTTTTCTTTGGAAAATAGCATATATATATATATTATTTATTTAAATGTTGGTGCCATTTGTAATCATTTCTTTTTTTTTATAATCCATTGTTTTCATTTGCTGTGACTTCGCCGATTTGGAGAAAGTCTTTTAAAATACGAAGGACAGTTTTCCTATATTCTTAGTATTTTTAATCACATTCCATTCTCTTCATCAAATATCAGATAAATCACAATAAAGCTGAGGTTTTTGGTTGAAATTTAAAAAAAGGAGTCTACACTTGAAGCTCTTTGCATTTTGTTTGAATGTCCTTTCAAAATATGATGAGTAGGATATTTTACCCAGATATGGCAATGAATATGAAAAGCTATTTTCTTCTGTTTATATCAGTCGGAAAGTTTTACTGTTTTTTTAGAAGTTTTATGAAGCTTTTTCCCCTCTGAAATCTTTTACTAATGAGAATCATAACACTTGATGGTATGTCTCTGGAGGAATCAGCTCCAAAGTCTTCATAGGGAAATGTGACCTGGTAATATCAGTATAGAAGGAGATTCCTCCTGAAACGTTTCTGTACATAGACATGATGAGAAGTGAACAAATCTGAGCTCCTCTGCTTGATGAAGAGATTGTTAGGTGAGAGAAGAACGGTCAATAGGAAAATGTCGAGCTTTATTATGTTATGTTCTTTGATTATTTGGTGCCTGATTAAATGTATGTGTTTTTCCTGAACAGGAATGATCTGTTCACAGTTGCAAAATGCAGAATTTGACTGAAATTTCTGTCAATGCTACTTCCCCACAAAGCTTCTCTGTGATTATAAAGGTGTGTGTGGTAATGCCGTTGTTCTGCGTCTTCCTGTGCTTCATCGCTGTCATGTTGTGGATCTTTGCCTCCCACAGGCAGTTTTTGGACACTTCCCGCTACATCCTGTTTGCACACATGCTGATCAACGACACCCTGCAGTTCCTGTCCTCTGTGTTGCTCTTCCTCTGTGTGATGGGTCGGGTGAAGTTTCCCCTTCTGTTCTGTGTCCCTCTGCTCTTCGTGTCGACTGGCACCTTTCAGAACACCACCCTGATCTTGGCCGCCATGTCCCTGGAGCGTTACGTTGCCATATTTTACCCCCTGCAGCGCCCGGCCTCCTGGCGCTCAGAGCGTATCTGGATTATTGTTCTGCCTCTTTGGTTCATCAGTTTCACACTGCCCGTTATTGAGTTTTCCATCGGGAAGCACAATCCCGCTGTAGACATCATCACCACCAACATGCTGTGCAAAGCCACCGTTATTAACTCGTCCCCGATCCAGGGACTGTACCGGCTTGCTGTGAATGTGCTTTTTTTTGCAGTGGTGGCCGTTATCATCATCTTCACCTACATAAAGATTTTGTTGGAAACCAGGCAGCTACGGCAGGACAGAGCATCAGTGAGCAAAGCCATGCACACCGTCCTGCTACATGGCTTCCAGCTGATGCTGTGCATGCTGGCTTTCACTAACCCTATCTCAGAAACCCTCATTGTGCTCCACACAAACTGGCTGGCCGAGGACATCGCCTTCTTTAATTACTTCTGCTTCATGCTGATCCCTCGCTTCCTCAGCCCGCTCATTTATGGCTTCAGGGATCAGAGTCTGAGAAAGCTCATAGGGAACAGGTTCTTCTCCTGCTCTAAGAATGACAAAGTCCTTTTTAAATACTGATTCAAATATGAAGTTTGAAAAAATACGTTTGAGTCACACACAAATGTGTACAATATGGAAGTCCTAAAGAACGATTGCTGTTGACCAAGTCTATTTGAAGCACCAATCAAATGTCAATAGGACCATTAAAAAAGTTTTTTAAGTTTTATGTCAGAGATTGTTTTCATTGTATTTGGACCAGAGCAAATTTTTTATTTCTCTCTTAGACTGGGAAGGACTAGGATGTACAGAAAAAAAATATTTTGTATTATAAAAACACTGTTGTAAGACAAATTACATACAAGAGAATTCAGGCCGAAAAACATTTCCCACTGGCTTTTAACCGGTTTTTGCAACATTTACACAGTTATGATAGGTAACGTTAACATTTAGTTAAAATAAGTTTATTTTTGAGAAGTCTGTCCCAAATGTATGCATTGATTTTGCAAGATGAGGTTGATGGATGATGCTGCAAGGAAGCAAGTAATGTAAAAGTGATGGACCTGTGAAAAACTACCCATAATTGAGAATGACTAAAACATATTTTTGAAGCCTAACCAGCAACCATCGACAGAAACAACTTAAGACCTATCATTTGTTTAAAACATCTTTAAAAAAAAGGTTTTATATGACCAAGTTATAAAAATCCTGATTTCCATTGTGCTGAATTTTTCCTCTATTTGCTTCTGGCCTTACGGAAATTCACTAAACGTTACACTCAAATGGTTTTTCTCTGTGTGCAAAAGCTCTAAACATTAACTGTGACGCTTTAGAGTTAAAGTCCATCTACTGTGTTGTTACTTTACGACATTTACTATAAAATGTTTGTTTTTTTCTCTTAAAATGGTTAAAATATGTGCATCTAGGAAGCCCGACATATTTTATGTGACTTAAAGTAAAGTTAGGAATTACTACAATAGACTTCAGACTATGCTGAATAAGAACTTTTTTTCTGTGTTTGTAGATTAAACATCAGCTCGTCGCTGACTTTCATGCTTTTTGTGCTTATGATGGATTATTATGATGTGGAGAGTCTGTGTCCTGTTTATTTTAAATTCCCCTGTTGTTCTTGAGTCTAGAATTAACCACTCAATACCAAGACTCAGTAATCTGTTAAGGAGATTATTTAGTTATTTAGTGTTGAACTAGACTGAAGCAAAGACGTATGCAGAACTCAGAAAGAAATTCAAAAGATTACAAACCATTGTTGTATGTTTTTGTTTGATTGTCAAACTGGTATATTTAATGTTCAAAGACATGTTTTGGATATCTGCAGACCTACTTTGTATATTGGGGTTGAGCAGCCTTAGACAAGAGGTTGTTAAAGTTGCTGAAACATCATTTTATTTTAAACCTAAACAATAAAAATAACTGTTATGTTACTCTGAGGACTAAATCTTAGTTGGAACTGAAAAGCAAACATGTACGGACAGAAACCAGACAGTTTGTTCCACTCTGATTTATTCAAACCCTGTGCACAGCTTCCACAGGCAAGATAAACAAATTTTACGGGTCAGTGTCTGTCAAACATAAACCCCACAGAGGCGGCATGCGGTTGCTCAACGGTGCCTACACATCCTGTCTTCTTTCATTCGTCAACAGCTTAAGGGCTGAAGGGGCTGAGGTGTTTGTCAACTGTGTAAATCAGTTAGAGAAAGGTTAATAATAAAGGATTTTAGGCTACTGTCCACTTATTTTTAAGTCTAACGTGTTTTGTGCCTTCAACATATACGGTTCTTTGCAGACAACAACCTAAATAATTAAACAAACAAAGAGTTTTACTCATCTATGCTATACATTCAAGGTCAAATTAGTATTTCTTGGCTCAATATTACTCCAATATTTGGACATAAACCCCTCAGAGAGTTGCGCTTCATCAACAAGCGTCTAGTGTAATTCTGGCTGCATATAAATGAACTCTCTCCTGGGTTTTCTGCACAGACCCAGCTTGTAGTTACTGGACATACATTCAATAGTAATGCTGCTGGTGCTCTTCTAGAATGTTCACAACAGCTACAATGTGTTTCTGAGGCCCTTTCTCTGTTCTGTCACCAAATCATTTCAATGTCTCCAGAATTTGGAGCAAGTGCTTCATAATTATGTGTCCATACTATTTGTAGATAAACAGCAAACTAAAGAGCTAAACTGCATGTGAGCTGCTGTGCATTTTTGTTCACCTGTCAGTTTTGCAGCTGGTGCATGGACAGGAAATTTTGCTACAGTTTTTTGTTCAGATAAAATAAAAATATAAAACAATCATAAGTTAAAAAAAAATTGTTTTAGGCATGCTGGGTAAAAAGGTACTGTGAATCAGAGTCATTAACTAATTTTAATAAACCATCTAAACCTGTTGATCCTTACAATGTCCCAAAGCGGACTGGTGCCTTTCTCAAATTAGGGGTAGAGTAAACCCTGGATATAAAATAGAGATCTTAACTCCCCCATTGTTTTGCTTTCCTTCATTGTCTCCCTTTCAAATTAAGAGTAGATTTTAATATTCTCCTTTTGATGTATAAAGCCCTTAATAATCAAGCTCCATCATACATCAGAGATCTGATTACTCCTTATGTCCCTAAGAATGCACTTCACTCTCAGACTGCAGCTTTACTGGTGGTTCCTAGGATAGAATCTCTAAAAGCATAATGGGAGGCAGATCTTTTAGTTCTCAGCTCCTCTCTTGCAGAACCAGCGTCCAGCTTTAGTCCGTGAGGCAGACTCACTGTCCAGTTTCAAAGCAAGAAATAAAACCTTCCTGTTTGATAAAGCTTAAAGTTCAGAAAAGGTAGAGAAGACAGCCTAATCTGTTAAGGGAAGGACTCAGTCTAGATAGACGGTTCTCCTTTGCTCTACCTTCTTTATGTCTCACTCTACAGAGTTACATTTTTTAAGCTATTTCTATAGTTATGCTGCTATAGGCTACTGGAAGACAATCTGACCACTGCTCATTTCGCTACTTTCTTCTGCTGTTACCCAATTTGCTTTAATTGCCGTTATTTCAGCCTTTTTAACCTTTTGTTTTCTCTTAGTTTTCTTAAGCTGAGACAGCTTCTTGGAGGAGGACATCGGCTGAGATGCTGCAAGCGACGCTCTACAACTGCTGCTATAAACTCTCTGTTTTTCTCAGTTTCCTCTGCATCCCTTCATGTCATCTGTCTCTTAAAACCCCCAGTTTTTCACGCCAAACGGCTGCTCGTACTGAGCTAGAATCTGCTAGAGGTTACTTCCTGCAACCATTCCATGCATGCTCAGTATGAGGTATTACTAAAGTTAAATTACTCAATCCAGTCTGCTGGGTTTCCTTAGCTTTGGACACTTTTTAAAATGATTTGCTTATCAACTGTTTATGATTAGAATGAAGTGATTTTCTTGTAAAATGCCTCGAGATGGCATGTTTTGTAAACTGGCTACACATAAATAAACTGAACCTTAAATACATATGCCTTTTTATATGAACTGGCTTTATTGGTTAATTTCCTGCATGGATCATTTTAACAGCATTAACAGTGACTAGAGCTTTTCACACAGACAAATTATGGTCTGGAAATCTGAAAATTGTAGGTGGTTAATCTACAGTTTGACCAGCAGATGTCAATGTTGAGCAAATAAACTGGTAAAAGACGCTCTGACTTATTGGACAGTTAGTTTTTTTATATAAATGCGCACAAAAAAACAAACCCTTGAGAGATGTATAAAGTTGATAGGTCGTTTTTAAGAAGCTTTACACAAAAAAACAACTTTAATTAAAAAATCCAATGAATCTTTTATACTTTAGATCAGTTCACTCCAAAGAGTTTCTGTCAGAGAGGAGAAACTGATCCCAGATCAGAGATCAAACTGGAGATGGAGGCAGAAACACAGAGGAAGCTGATCCGATGATTAAGTCGGTTATGGTGAGAGGATGGAGGCTCTTTCTGGGGGTTTCTTTCTCTCCTGTTTCCTTCTCGTTCCTCCTCTCACTCAAGGAGAAATGTTTACGTCGCTCGAGAGCGTAAAGCAAGCCATTCACGTTGAGGGGAAACTGATTTATCAGCTGAGGACTTATATCGACAGCGAGCTGGAGAGACTGGAGGACATCAAGCGGTGAGTGATGGGGAAACCGGAGATTAAGCTGGGACACATCAGGGAGGGAGACAAGAAGAGAAAGGCACTGGAGGAGGACATATTTATTTATTCAGTCCCCCCTTGTTGCCATTAAAATGAAGATTACAAGTAAGTTTTAAAAACAAAACACGCACACACAAAAATATTATTTGAAGGTTAAATATATATATTTTTTATTTTATTTTATTTTAATAATGTATTTGTACCAACTTTTTTTTGTTTAAAGTTTAAACTGAGACCCTTAAAGGAACTTGAGGCTGCACACATTCAGTCTACAGTGTAAATATGGAGCCTATATAGGTTTAGCCTTGAAATTATGATAAGGACTGGGAAGTTAAAATCACTGATTTACACGCCACTTTATTATTATTATTATTATTATTATTATTTACTTTTTTAACTATTTGTTTGTCCACCTAATCGGATATAGTCTTATCATTATCATGTATATGAGTACAAGGCCAAATCAGTGAGACAGGCTACATAGTCTTACTGTGTGAAATACAGTTTATGGAAAAACTGTAAACATGTTTAATATTAAAAGGTGGTGATGGTGATGACACCAGTCCTGCTGGTAATTCAGGAGAAGTAGAGCATTTGGGAGAAGTTACAAAACCATTTCTACAGTAGAGCAACAACACATGAACACCACCAGACGCTAGCATAGACATAAGTGGCTCTCAACTGTAATAATAGCTTTCTTTGCAATTTCGCCTTATTCTATTAAGTGATTGTGTGGTTAAATGTTTCCTGTCTGATGCTGATTTGCTGTTATGTATCCAGATCAAACATGAACATTTGTGTATTCCAACCTTGGATTTACTGTAGGTTGGGGTTCATTAGTATTTCCCGGTATGATGATGTGCCACTGAGGCAGTTGATTTTTTTACATGATATGACTATGTAGAGCTCTAACCTAGGCACTTTTTATTATGTAAAATCTTTAGTACTTTAGTGTGTGTGCGCACGTGCACAAATGCGTTTTGCTTGTGCCTATACATTTAGGTGTGGGTGTGAACATGTTTGTGTGGGAACCTGCATGCGTGGCAAGCCCAGGGTGGCCTGGTTATATGACTGACTCCTGGCCTAAAAAATCTCCCAGTCCGGCCCTGTTTCCAACCCTAAATAAAACCCATTCGACCAAACACCTTCCAGAAGTTCACTGTTGATAATTTAATCTCTGTATAAATCAAACTGTTTTCTAAAGGCATGAAAGTTTTGTATAAACTCAGCTCACTCTCAGGAAACTCCACAGACTAGCAGTGGGGAAAGAACCCCATTTTCTTAAACCCGGATACACGCTTTGGATGGGATCTGTTTTTTATGGACTCTACTTTGTTTTTTAAATGATTTCTTCTGTTCTTAGTTTTATATTTGGATCTTATTGTGTATTTCTTTGGGTTTTGGTACGCCTCCCTTCCGAGCTGTTTCTCATTTATTCACTTTATTTCTCTCTGCCTGCTCTCTCTTCAGCTGCCTGTACTTACCTCTGATTAATCCATCTGCTTTCTATGCCTTCTGCTCTCTTCTGACCTCAGTGTATTTAATTTCTCTGGTTTGCATTGTTCTTTGCTGGTTCTGGCTTTTGTCCATGGTTTTCTGGTCTATTTCTTTTCCTAGGCTCTATAGTATTTATGTACTCTGTGGTTGATTTTTAAATTGTCTTAATGTATTTCCCGTTAAAGACCCGATCCTACCAGGCAAAGCTCTTGGTAGTTGAGTCCTTCACTAAACCATAGATGGCTAAAAAGATTTTATAGGTGCAGCAATAAGTCAGACAACAATATAATAGAAAACAATCATGAATAAGAAAGGGCTAAAAAGTGAATAATTAAAATAGGTTAAGGCTATAGTGAATGAAAAGAAAGAAATCCAAAAAAACTGCTAATAGGATATTCGTAAAGATATTGTTAGAGCCTCAAATAATTGATATTAAGGTGAAGGTTTACTTTTCAACTGGACAACAAACAGAAAATATACAGTGGGAGATAGAATGGATTGGTTTTGATTAAATTCAATTGGTTTGAATCTGTGGTAAGCCTTGAAAAATTTCTGTTCACAAATGACTTTTATATAATCAGACTGAATTCAAAGAAGAATAGGGAATAATGTCTCCCTATAGATGAAAAGTTACCCCAACTTGAATGTAATTGTATACAAATATCAGAGTCAGAGAGGATATATTTTATTTGGAAACAATTTTCACTATAATGTGCAACTTTTTAGGACTATAACATAAAATGTCAGTAAAATACACTGACGTATAGTGTGACATAGTTGGAAAAGGTTTAGAGAAGTATTTGAACCATACGTGATCAACCTGGCCTTATGTTTCACACAGATTTTACGCCAAAGTGTCTGACCTACACGCTGAACTCTACAAAGGCCCAGCAGCAGCAACAGCAAACCCACTGGTCGCCTTCACCCTCGTCAAGCGGCTGCATTCGGAGTGGATGAATGTCGTCTACAGCAATGAAGCTCAGGAAAACACTCAAAGTGGGATTTCCCCTTTTTAATTTCTTCACACCCATACCTGAAGTTCTTCTTTGTCTTTATCATCACAAGCAAACACCAGTCTTTACTACTGCTCTATTCAGCCCTCAGGTCCAAATATGAGGAAGAGGAGGCTCACTTGCCCAAAGAGGAAGATCTCCGGGGGGCTGCAAAGGGGCTGATGAGGCTCCAGGATGTGTATTCTCTCCTAGTTCCAAGTCTCGTAAAAGGTCGTTTTCAGAGGGTCAGCAGTGGAAGTGTGATTGACGTCTGCTCGCCCTCCGTGTCCGTCCCGCTGTCTGGTGACGACTGCTTTCTGGTTGGGAAGGTGAATTTTTTATTTTGCACTCTGTACACGGAGAAACTGCATTTGCAACAACGTTATTAAAACCATGTTCCAGTGATAAATGTTCAAACATAAATGTTTGTTTGTGTAAAAACCTGTAGTTTAGTCCGATCAATCTGAGTTCTTCCTGCTAAACTTCTTGCAGCCAACGAGCAAGAAACTATAAAGTATGTTTTCCACATTTTATTCGTCACAACCACAAATTTCAATTTGTTTTTGATGAAGTTGTGGGTGAACACAAATCAGTGTTAGGTTATAAAACGTAAAACTCTCTAAAGCCTATGGCAAAACTGCAAACACAACCAAGATGTATCCAGGCAAGGAGAAGATCAATCGGTGAATCTATTTGTATCACAGGAGATTGACGATTTGGATTGAAACTCCAAGGCACAACTATGAAACCTCCTCCACTCTAACTTTAAAATGTAAGATGTACAGTTTGAAGTGGGAACATTGCAAACGTAGAGTATATTTTTTTGGCTTTCATGCTTATGTACGGAAAAAAAAAAAAAAAAGCTAACACTTCACTCACCAAGGACACTCAGTCCCAGCTGTGATCCAAATGCATACAGGCTCAGGGTTTACAAAAGACTGAAGCAGAGGTTCACTTTCCAGAAAGACAAAACTCCTAAACATGGCATGGGTTTAAACGTTTCCCTGTTAGAATGTCCCAGTCAAAGTCCAGACTTGAAAAAGATGTTCATAGACTTATCTTGAGATAATCAGAAAAGAATGGGACAATTGTTCTGTTTGTCGAGGTGTAAACGTGGCTGCAGCTGCAATTATAGAGTCTTGAGAGCGGCTCTTTCCAAATGCACGCATTTCAGATTTATATTTGATATGAAAGGATATTTAAAAAAAAAAACAAGCAGGATTTTCCTTCCACTTCAAAACCATGCAATACCTTTTGTCAAACGTTGTTTACTTGCAATCATCATAACTACCCTGAGATTCGTGCAAAAAATAATTGACTTGTTCTTTTTCAACTTTACTTTGGAGGTGGTTGCAGAAGCTCGGCAAAATGCGAATAGCACAAGCAGGAAGCCAAATAAAGAATGTTAATATTACTAAATAAGAATAGTCAAATGTTTCTGCTGTAAATTTACAGCAAATGATCACAAATTAAAGTTTATAGAGGGGACTCTGAGCACAAAAGCTAATAAAAACAAATCTATAGTAGTTATCTTGCAATGAAGTTTACATATAAAACAAAAATTATTTTTAAAATGCTCTTGGATGAAATACAACAAAATCTTTTATAACAGGGGATTAAGAAGATTGAGTTCTAAGAGATTTATTTAATATAAATGCTTTTCCATGAATAATTTCCTTTTCCCAAAGTTTGCAGTGGTTCTATTCCAGCCCCCTTTCCAGTCATCTGTGGTGGGAGCCCAGACACACAGAATGGGAAAAACTTTGTCACAGCACACTCAGTCATTTCCTTCATGAAGGAAGAAATAAGGGTTTTTCACACAATAATCCTGGTATGGAAAACAAATGATCTCATTCTGATGAGTAACGAACATGAAGAGAGGGAGTTATTATCAGAAGGACAGATCATGAGTTTTGAGGGGTTTATATGGGCTTTTAAGAGGTTTGAAAACATGTAGCTTTTATTGTAGATATATGTAGAAATGTAACTGAGAAATTTAGGCAATTGTAAAATACCTCGTTTTGTTAATTATTTTGTGTATTTCTTCCTAAATTATATCATGCAGTGTGACCAATTTTACCCAGATATTAAGTGAAATTCTAAATAAGCTCATCCGTAATCTTTATACACAATAAAGCTAACTGAGAAGTCATGTGGGAAACGTTTAAAAGGTATTTCACATTTTTATAGAGAGTGATTTTTTACAACTTAGGTTTGCGTACGTGCTAAAGCACTCTAGATCTGATGCTGCATATAGTTTAGCTGCATGTTGACGGCTCTGTACACCTGCAAAGAATTATCAAATCAAATCTTGACTGCCTCCCATATGTCTTCACATCTGTACCCAGAGCAGAGTTAGTTGATTCTATGAAGACAATATTCTTTAGAAATAAGCATCCATTTTTTTTAAAAAAAACATAAAAATCTTTGGGTTACATCGATCTGTTGAGTATATCAGCCATTCCTAGCGTAGTTCCTGTCTTTCTTCAAATGAAACCCTGGACTAATTTCCAGTCCCATCCCAGGGCAACACAAACACACTCAATCTAAGTGCAGTTTAGAGTAACCAGTCTACCTTAAATTCATGATTTTTTTGACTTGGGAAAAAGCCAGAGTACCTTGTGAGAATCTAGGCAACGAAAAAAAAGAAAAGAAAAAGAAAACACCTTTAAAACTAGGGTTGAAAACCGATATCTTGATGCTCCAGCTTTCAGATTCAATAATGGGATAATTATTTTTTTTCATGTCTGTTGTGTAAGACCTGGAACTCAATGATTTAATAATTGACGTGAATATCAAAAATAAAGCAACCCTTTTCCATCGTGCACAGGTTGCCTATGAGCAGGAAGACTATTACCACTCCGTACAGTGGTTGGATGAGTCTGTGCGTCTCTTCAGGGGACGACGGTGGAGTACCGAGAATGAAGGGACTTTCGAGGACGCTCTCGATCACCTCGCTTTCTCCCACTTTAAAGTAGAAGTGCAGAAATTTTACACATTGGTCCAATTTAGTTTGACTGATTGAGCTGCTCTAAATTTCTCTGTTTCATTCAGACAGGAAATGTCTCCTACGCTTTGAGTTTGTCTCAAGAGCTACTGCATCACGGCAAGTCTGCAACTCCAAGTGGCGTGCAGCCATTTCAGCTAAGATAATACAGACTGGTCTCTTTGACTATTTGCATTAATTTACTTGTTTAGATCCGACGAATGGACGGGTGAGCCAGAACGTTGAGAAATATGAGGCGCTGCTAGGTTCTGCAAGTCCATCCGGAGGGAGCCGTTTAAGAAGGCCCAGCTCCTCTCATTTAAGGACGAGGGACACTTATGAGAGACTGTGCTTGACTGGAGGCTCCCAGGTATTCATCAAAACTGTTTTTTTTATACATTGTGTCTCAAATTGATGTATTGGTCATCTTGCAAAGAAATTATAATGTACTCATTGTTATATCTTGCAAAGAAATTATAATGTACTCATTGTTATAGAAAAGTCTGCTTTTGGAGTTTACATATTAAATAATGGAAAGGCTTGGAATTCAAACAGCTGAATCTTGTGCTAGCGAAACAAGGTAAACATCGTGGATTCAGTGGGATTACATACAGATGCAGGACAGATCAGGATTATCTTGTCAGTCATTCTGCACAACACGAGCAACAATGTTGTACTGGATAGATGTGCTAAGCTTTGTAGAGCTTTGCAGTAACTACTGTTCTTGTGATCCCTGAAAAAAAATCTCATCTCTGTTGAAAAGTAGCTTCCAACTGATTAATGAACCTCAAATTCTGTGAGGAATGCTTTTAACGAAGATTTTACATGGAGCTTTCTTGAAGCCCGGAGCTTCAGTGTAAACTGAACCTCTTAGCACCTTAAAGGAGGATTGATGAATAAAAGTTTTTATCGTTACAAACTTTTCAATAAAGTAGTAAGTGGCGTTAGAAAATTCTATCCATCTAGGCTGTCCATCTCATCTGTAATAATAACACATGCAGGTTCAGGGTTTACGAAAGACTGAGGAAGAGGTTCACTTTGCAGAAAGACAAAGCTCAAACGTTTCCATGTTATAAGGAGATGGTTGGAGATTTTCTATCCAACCAGTCTGACTGAGCTTGAGAAGATCAGAAAGGAATAGGAGAACTGTTCTGTTTTTAGATGTACAAACTTTACGGCGGATCTATCCCAAAGCATGCCACACCTACCTACCTACCTATCTACCTACCTAGTAATTTCATGAGGATCTAGGACAAGTTGCTTTACAAACATTACTTTTATGAAGTCGCGTGTGATCTTTTTTGTATGTTTCTCTGCCCATCGTCATGCATACTCCTTATTTTTAAGTGAAATTTGCAACTTTGGATAAAAATGAGCATTGTTTCCTTGCATCCATCAACTTCGGATGCCTGTTTTTCCCCTCACAGCCAAAGAATTTTGAAAATCCCAGACTGTTCTGTGACCACTTCACCAACAACAGCCCTGCACTGCTGCTGCAGCCTCTGAGACGGGAAGTGGTGAGCCTGCAGCCACACGTGGTCCTTTACCACGACTTCGTCACAGACGCTGAGGTGGAGGACATCAAGATGCTGGCCCAGCCTGCTGTAGGTGATCCTTTGTTTATGTTTTGAAACATGAAACAGCATTTCCTTCCTATTTATTTATTTTTGAGTGGCAAAGTTTAATTAAAAAGAAAAAAAATTATGGGTTGCTTTTTTTGTTTTTTTGTTTTAGGTCTTTTGACAAACCGATAAATATACTAACTTTTTTATCAGGAAACACATTTTAACCATTTACCTGGTTGATTCGTTAAGCTTCTTACATGTGAGGAAAGATGTGGCTGGTTAATTGTTTTATTTTTTGTCCCTCTCCATGCCTTCTATCCTGCATTGCAGCATTTTGGCCTCTTAAATCTTTGGAAATCCAAAGTGACCCTGAGGAATAAACTAAAAAGTTATTACTTCACGGTTTTCCCCAACCCATTTTAATTTCCTCCTACCTCCCCCTGACACTCAGATACCGTAACGGTGTTTCTTCTTCCAAAATTATATATTTTTTTTAAATGTAGCCTCTCTGTGAAATTAGAAATGCTCTTTTGATTTTGAAGATGGTAGACTCCAATTGACTGCAACCTTTGATACTCAACTTTCCTCAAAGACAAATCTCTTTCTGCTTCTTGAAACGTTGAAAGTGTTTTAGCTAAATTCCTCCGGCAGGGCAAACAGTCCGACTGAACTATGCCAGGAAACATCATGAACCTCATGCAAAGATTACTTTTAATAAAAAAATCTTAGCCTGCTGATTCATGCGCCTCAGGAATCCTAAATTGGATTAACCTGAATGAAGCCCATTTAGTTTCTTTGAGGTTTCTCTGAGAGTTTTCCATTCTTTGGTCAGATGGAGAGCTCAATTTTCATGTCATCAATATGTCAGCTGGTGAGCTGATTGAAAACAGGCCTGTGGTGCAGAACTGGATGGGGCTTCACTTGCCCACACATCTTGTCACTAAGTTTAAAGCTTTTCTAGTTATTTCATTTCCTGCATTGGAAATTGGTGAGTTTTTATGGTAGGACACTATCTGCTCCAGTCTCTAAATAGCAGATTAGATTTTTTTTTTCTTTCGGAAATTGGAAAACATAAAGTTAGCAGAAAGCAAAGTGATTGCCAACAGCTTTTAGTGGTCTGCAGATGTAAAGGCTGAGTCCAAAAAATATATGCAATGACAGGGTTTGTGGTGCAGTTCACCAGAGTGTACAATAAAAGAAACAAAATAAAGCTTGTAATATTTTATTTTCAGTTAAAGCGATCCGTGGTGGCAGCTGGAGAGAAGCAAGAAACTGCAGATTATCGAATCAGCAAGAGGTAAAAAAAAAAAGTTAAGATCTTTTTGTAGGTATGAGCATTAATGAACTGAGTGGATCCGTCTTGGTTTAAGTGCATGGCTGAAAGGCTCACAAAGCTCCATTGTTGGAAGATTGGACCAAAGGATTTCTGCGTCAACTGGATTGAACGTGAGGCATCCGTATGGCGAGGTCCTCCAGGTGGTGAATTATGGGATTGGTGGCCACTATGAGCCTCATTTTGACCACGCTACAGTAAGATGACAGTGTGCTTTTTTCTGTACGATATTTTGTAAATATTTTTAAATCCCTTAAACCTTTCTGTACTCAGTCGCATTACAACCACAAATTGTAAACACCAACACTACGTGTTATTATTATAAATAGTTAAGAAAACATTGTAAAAAAAATTTTACCAATAAAAGCCCAAGAAGTAGAACGAATTTCTATAGCCGTATTATGAGGTTTTTATTCTTGCCTATTATTAGCAAAATAGCTTAAGCTCAGTCAGAACCAATGGAAAGTTTCCAAAAACATGATCTTTCAAGTCAAGCCAAGTATTCTTAGTTGAATTTAGACCTAGGCATTGGCAGCGTCATTAAAAAAGTCTTTATCTAACCTATTCTAATGCAATTCTGACTGTATATGTAGGGTCATTGCCCTGCACCAGTCTGGAACTTCTGACAGTTTTTTTTTTTCAGCACTGTTTTATATTTTGTCATATCCATCTTGGCTGCAACTCTGACCATCTTCCCTGTCTTTACTAAATATAGCATCCCACCACCATCATCTCATCCTGGGGATGATATGTTCACCTTAATATGCCTCAAATGAAGGCCAAAAAGCTTGAATTGATCTCATAGCACCTTTTGTCATGTGCAGTGTTCACTACATGGCCAGTGGCGAACAGCTTTAACCCTGATGCTTTTTGTTCTATGATGTTGTGGAAATTCAACTCAAACCAATCACACACCAGTAGACTGCATTTATTAATTGGCTAAATTGTGTTTAGATGTCAGATTAAAAATGGCCTGAACTCAAATATTGATAGATATTGTGATTTATTATAACCATAGAGTATGTTTCTTCCCAATCTACCATTATGTGAATATGCATAGAAATTCATTCACCCTAACTTGCTGTTGCATCCTTGAACTCCCGCACTGTGAAAGACGTTTCTATCCATCAGTCTATGTTTCAGATCGTTATCCGAAAGAAAAAAAGAAGCATTAACTAGTTCTCGTACTCTTCACATTAGTGAGGCATATTGTATAGCATAGTGATGTGACATGTTGGGAGTATTTACAAGCCTCTGCGTCTGTTTCTTGAATAGACAGTGATTTATAGGACTCTAATGCATGTTTTCATTTCTTTAAAGTCACCCTCCAGTCCTGTTTTCAAGCTCAAAACTGGGAATCGCATCGCCACCTTCATGATTTACGTAAGTGAAATGTAGTCTTTTATTTTAGAAAACAGTTACAGATCCTTTTGGTCTAAGGAATGATTAAAGAATGGTCCTTTCCAGCAACTCGTATTGTATTTTTTTTACATTTTGTTTGAGTGATTTATTGTTATATAAAAATAAACTAATCATAATATGTGAGATTTATGACAAAATAAAAATGACAAAAAATAAACGGATAAATAAATTATACTGCTTTAAAGGTGTATTGTTTTTCACAGCTCAGCTCAATCGAAGCTGGCGGATCCACAGCCTTCATACACGCCAACTTCAGTGTTCCAGTTTTGAAGGTAAAAACGTACTTAACCACCCTGTGGCTCTTTTAACTTGACGCTTTGACATCAGGCTGTGTTAGTTGTGTATTAGATCATTGCATCTTACCCAGCTGTGAAGAATATAAATGGAGAGACTTCTTTACTAACTGTTGGGTCTTCCAAGCTGACATTTTCTGTTTTAGTTGCCAGGAAGCTGTAACTTTAATAAAATTACTTTAAGCCACACAGTTATTCATGCTCTTGGCAGATTTAGTTTTCAAATAATAGTGTGTGTAATGGAATCGGATTTGCATTTCAGTGCTGCATAAAAAACAAGTAATGATTCAGAAAGATGTGCTTCCTGAAACTCCTATTATGAACTTGTTTCAACGGATTGGATGAATTAATGTATGTTGGGACGTTGTAGAAACCCCTTTTGCCCCTAACGTAAAAACATGATCTCCTATTGAACATCACATTAATCTTAGTTATACTTTAGTCTTAATCCTGCCTTTAGTTCCATCCATTCCTTCCTAAATAGCTAGTTTTTAGTCATGAATCTGCCCAATGAAGTTGTACTAGACAGAATGGCCTGTTTAATTCTAAATCATTTATTTAGCAGCATTTTTGGTTTCTAGTAGGAACAATAAATGGCAACAAGGTGACAAATAAACCCCCACAGGTATAATACTTAGATAAGTGCGTCAAGTTGTTCAAAGGCTGAAAGCATTGCTAAAACGGCTGACCTGGCAAAATCACAAGCATGCTGGCTGCTATTAATTCGACCTTGTAAATTTTAAACTAAAGACAATGCATAGTTGAAGAACTTCTGAGAAAAAATTACATTATAGATAATTTTTTTCTGGCAGACCAATTACCAATTTTTATGTAGTGACATGTTTGTAGTTTGTTTTCTTTTACTTTTCTGGAGTTTTGGTTATAATTTTGACCAGAAGCTTTTGTAAAAGTTTGCCAATGTTAATTTAGTTGTATTGTACATGGTTAATGTTCATTTACCAGACTAGTTTTGCAAATGTAGACATTTGCACTGTAACCAACCCGATATTTGTAATACACAGTGAGGGGCTTTGAAATTTCTATGAGATGGAAGGGCCTTTCTCGGATTTTCCCTGCACCTTAATGTTATTTTAGTTTTTTTTTTTTAGTAATCTAATTTAATGGAAAGATGGGGTGTTTCTGTTACAAAGCTCAAAATTAATCAGAACCAAAATAATTCTTGGTTGGTAGGCTTGTTTCATTTTCAAATCAGCTCATTATTTTTATTTTATTTTCTCAGAAAGCTGCCATCTTCTGGTGGAACCTCCACAGAAATGGTCAGGGAGATGAAGACACCTTGCATGCTGGCTGCCCTGTGCTCATTGGGGACAAGTGGGGTAAGGCTTAGTGTTTTCACTCACTTCTAATAAAAGCAAGGGGGGAAAGCAGAGATCTGCTTCCCTAAACATTAATCTTGTGTCCTAATATAGGATGACTGCAGCCCATCTGTGCTTCATTTTGGCTTAAGGGATATTACAGCCTACATTTCAGACTCTGAGGGCCTATCTTGGAAAGTGAACATCTGCTGCCGGTTGGCTCAGACAAGCAAATGTGTTTTGCAGGCTACTTAAACCAACAGAACGATAGTAATAATCAGGAAGCAGCTGCAGAACAAGTTGCTGTTTGGGTCGACAATTTTTAAGTTTAAAAACGGGTGGGACTGCTAGCTGTCTGTTGTAACAAAACAAGGCAAGAGAGCATTTATCAGCTGAACTTATGCAGTTGTTTATTCCTCAAGAAGTCTGAAAATAGTTTTGATGTTTTTATTTTCTCTTTGCAATATAGTGGCCAACAAATGGATCCATGAGTACGGCCAAGAGTTTCAGCGTCGATGCAGCCTGAATTCTGAAGAGTGAGACGGACACAAAGAAAAATGATCCAGGGGGGCACAAGCCTTCACTGCTGTCAGCCACATTGGCAGAAAGAGAGGAGGCAGCAGCCAGAAAGTTTGTGAGCTGATGCAATAGTGAGTGGAGAAACCAGCCTGCGTCTTTGATTGGAGCCCAGAGCTCCAGGAGAGCCTGGAGACACCGTTAGTGGATGTGGGGGTGAAGGTGGAGCGAGGTAATTTGGACGTCATTGCAAGGAGGCCAAATGCTTCCATCAGTCACTTCATCCCAGTGGAGAAGTATTTACATTCATTGCACTTTGCAGGAAATATTGGAAGGGGCTTGTGATCTGCAGAGGCCTGTCCATTAATGTGTGTGCTGATGCTGGTGATTGTCAACACTGTAAAGTTTGGACTTAATAAAATAACTCATTTACCAGGTGTTTGGTTATTCATTCATGCCTGCCTGATAGAACAATGTTGTCAGTGTCACCGTTTTTGATTCAGATTGCTGTATAATGAAAGAAATAAACTATTAAATTAGCCTTTTGTTGTGCCTCAGACACTGATTATCAGTCTAGACCATTCTATACCTTTGTGAACTCACACAAATTGACCATATCTGCATATTTCTTAATCCCACAACATATTCCTGCATATGTTGTGCGAATGTCCTGCTCCTTGACTGGCAGAGATCTTAACCTAATACTTTTTTTCTTTCCCACAGAGAGATACGTTTTCTTTCCAGCTGAAGCAGCCTTTCCAGCCACAGACACACACACACACACACACACACACACACACACACACACACACACACACACACACACACACACACACACACACACACACACACACACACACACACAAAACAAACATATGTGGGGACTATGTAATGAATCTCAGTTACACATTCCTGTGCAAAAACCAAGGAATATTTTCCCATGGAGCAGTTGCGGAAAAAAGTTGTGTTGTTTTGTTATAATGCGGGTGTGCAAAACTAAATGCACAGTACATCATTGTGCTTTTAAATGTACGAAAGCTTTAAACCGAAAATTCCTATCTTGGAGTCAAGATTAATAACGCCTTATCAAATGCCCTCATACATTATAGTAATATGTTTTAGTTTGAAATGTTCTCTATAATATGTTGTGTCTTCAACCAAACAAACCAGAAGGTTTAGGAAACCTTGGTCACTGATGTGACCGTGTTTCTCCTCCCTCTCCCTACACACACAGTGCAGATCTCACTGTTACCTCAGCAAACACGCAAAATGACTCTCGGCTCCTGTTCAAATGACCTAAAACACACACAAGCAGATCTATGGCATTCTTTAACAAACTGACAAAAGCAAGCACTGAAGAAAATAGAAGTTTAAACTGAACTGCAATGTTTCTGTTTGTCGCCAAATTTATTTTCTCATGAGTGAGTTTACATCAGCGAGGGAGTAAAATATTCATTTTTAATAACGGTGTCCTTCTGCATATCCTATTTAATAATGCATTTATTGAGAAACAATAAGACAGATCAGTGCTTCCATCTGCTGGTGGTTTGGTTGGGCTCAGATTTTATACAAGCAGTAATTAAAAACCTAATTAAATTATTTTAAAACAAACAAACAAACAAACAACGACCAGCGGCTCTACTTCCTCAGGAGGCTGAGAAGAGCTGGACTCGGGAGCTCAGTTCTCACTTCCTTCTACAGATGTGTGGTGGAGAGCGTCTTGTGCTCCAGCATCAACGTGTGGCATGGAAGCTGCTCTGCTGCAGCCAGGAAAGCTCTGCAGAGGGTGGTGAAGGCTGCACAGAGGACTGTTGGAGTCAGCCTCTCCAGCACCACAGACATTTACACCTCCAGATGCAGGAAGAGGGCCTCCGGCATCATGAAGGACCCCACACACCCAGCACACTCACTTTTTGTCCCGCTCCCCTCAGGCAGGAGGCTGCGGAGCATCAAGTGTAAAACAACC
>JAVLVB010000318.1:4057277-4081401 GCA_032876305.1 Orestias chungarensis | reverse complement strand
ACTGTTGGAGTCAGCCTCTCCAGCACCACAGACATTTACACCTCCAGATGCAGGAAGAGGGCCTCCGGCATCATGAAGGACCCCACACACCCAGCACACTCACTTTTTGTCCCGCTCCCCTCAGGCAGGAGGCTGCGGAGCATCAAGTGTAAAACAACCAGACTGAGAAACAGCTTCATTCCTGAAGCTGTGAGACTCTCAAACACACGCAATGACAGTCAGAACTGAAAAACACTTTCTCATCTAACCGCCACTGTTCACTTTACTATCACGCTTCAAAATGTCACTTTAAAATGTCGCTGTAATGGTTCACGTTAATGTTTCACTTTAAAATGTCCCTTTAAAATGTCAATTAATATGTCACTTGCACTCCGAATTTTGATTGCTGCTATGTCCGAAGTACTATATTGTAGATTCTGGATCAATATTGTATATTCTGTGGAGTCAAATCACATTTCCCGTATAGTTCTTTATAATTTATAATGTATTATATATTTGCATTCCGATCCTCAATGCTGCTATGTCCGAAGTCCCATATTGTAGATTCTGTGTCCATATTGTAGATTTTGGGTAGCTCAAATCCTATTTCTCGCATAGTTATTATATTCTTATATTTTATTACATTATTTAAAATTGCTATCAGGGTGTAAACTGGACCGGGGGATTAGAGTTTCGTCCCACCTCATGTACCACATGTGATGTGATGACAAATAAAGATTCCTTGATTCCTTGATTAATTACATGTATTTTTATCAGCTTGTACCAAAAAAGTAAGAATCGTGTTCTTTCACATTTATCCAAGAGGTCCCAATTTCACATGCTATTTTGCATGCATGTACCAACCTCTGATAGATGTTTGTCTTGATCAATTTGATAGGGAAGTATATCTAAATGGTAAAACTTAAAAATGTTTGTATTTGCATATTGAAATGACTAAACTAAAAAAGTAATGAAGAAAGAAAGAAAGAAAGAAAGAAAGTAGGAAAGAAAGAAAGAAAGAAAGAAAGAAAGAAAGAAAGAAGGAAAGAAAGAAAGAAAGAAAGAAAGAAAGAAAGAAGGAAAGAAAGAAAGAAGGAAAGAAAGAAAGAAAGAAAGAAGGAAAGAAAGAAAGAAAGAAAGAAGGAAAGAAAGAAAGAAAGAAAGAAAGAAAGAAAGAAGGAAAGAAAGAAGGAAAGAAAGAAAGAAAGAAAGAAAGAAAGAAAGAAAGAAAGAAGGAAAGAAAGAAAGAAAGAAAGAAAGAAAGAAGGAAAGAAAGAAAGAAGGAAAGAAAGAAAGAAAGAAAGAAAGAAAGAAGGAAAGAAAGAAAGAAGGAAAGAAAGAAAGAAAGAAAGAAAGAAAGAAAGAAAGAAAGAAAGAAAGAAAGAAAGAAAGAAAGAAGGAAAGAAAGAAAGAAAGAAAGAAAGAAAGAAGGAAAGAAAGAAGGAAATGGAAGCAGCGGAAGTGTTTCTTGTTGCTAGGAGACGGTTTTCCGCGCTCATGTGGTTTGTGTGTAGCTCTGCGCGCGCGGCTAGTGCGGCTTTGTTTAACGAATTATCCTTTCTAACAGAGAGTGATGATAAAAAAATGGCTGCAGAAGTTTTAACCTGTGATTTGGACAGACTCTCAGCAACGGGTTATTATCATTGAGGGATGAAGACTAAGAAACAGAAGTCTGTCAAACCCGGAAGCAACAAAAGGAAAGGTGTGTAACGGAGCTAGCTGCTAATGTTATGCTACTGATAAGTAGCATAACATTAGCTCCTAAGGCAAACTGTCGGGTTTTTTTTTATGAGCATATAGAAAACGAATTGAAACATTGATATTTAACGGATATTATTTCTTATATCTCTCAGTACTGATGTGTTGACTGAATAAAATTAACTCAAAATCATTAATATGTATTATAACACGGTATTTAATCCGTCAGAGAGAGACTAAGTAGTTAAATTAGAATGACATTTATTTAGCAACCTTTTTGACTTTTGTACTTTTTCATTTAAGATTTATGTTAGTATAAGGTATCTCTACTATTACTTGAGTAAACTTTATGGATACACTACCAACTGTGGGTCACTTTACTAAGTGAAGAGTAAACGTGGTTTTATTTGAAAGACACTTGTTCCTAAGCAAGCTTTGTTTTAATACTATTTTCTGTTTGCTGAACTCGCTGTCCGTTTAAAAATCAAAGCCTTACAGTAAACAATACAGATTTTTACTGAAAGCATTTTACTCTGTCTATTGTGAACCATACCTTCAATTTTTCCGTTAAACAGACATACAAACTTTAGGTAACTATACCTAAATATAATATATAATATAGCTTATTCCACTATTCATTTATTTTTTTCCTAAGAATTTGAATTTTTACTTTAAACTTTGGCAGACAAAGAGAATGTCGGATTCCTGCTTTACCTTATTGGGCATCTCATAAAAAGCAGAATACACTTTTGTACACATCCATACTAAAACTAGATCATGCACACTTTAAATTACATGCCAGTCATGTTTGAAGATCTTGCGGCATCATTAAAATAGAATAAAGTAATACACATGTAAGTGTCTGATTCTTATTTTAAATGATGTAACTGTGTGCTATTAATATGTCATCAGCTTGGTGTAATGCAAAATGACTCTTTTAGTCCCCAGTGATGTGTCTCCCTCGACAAGCCTCCCCCCTCTTGTGGAGGGCCAGCTGAGATGCTTCCTGTGTGTAACGGTAAGCAGAGTGTTATGGACGGTCCACAAGCCTCCGTCCCCAACGGTCATCCGGGTGCGCTGGTGGGGAGAGTCGTCCAATGGGACTCACTTCTTTCCGAGGGATGGATCCCAGGTCGCTCAGAAAACTATCAAGAGCACAGCTCGTTTCCCCATCCGCTGCGGCCCAAAGCAGTTCACCTCATATCTCACTGGTGAGTAAAGATATGTGGCTGGCTGTACAGTGGAGCTGTTGGCAGCCCTTTTTGCCTTGCAGCAAGTAGATCCTGCGTTTGATTCCTGGCCTGGGATCTTTCTGCATGAAGTTTGCATCTTTTCCCCACATTCCATTAGATGACCAATTTGTTATTCGGACCCTCTAAATTGTCCTTTAATGTATGTGTGAGGATATCTGTGCATGGTTGTTTGTCCTGTGTGTCTCCCAGTTGGTTGGACTTGCAATCTGTCATGACTATTAAGCACCTGCCATCCGTAATCAACGATGGTTTGTTATCTGTAGCTATTCTGCAGTTCTAAATTGACAACTCAATTTTATTTTTATTTTTTTTTACAGATATGGGATCTTTGGTGCTGGAGGTTCTGACTAAACCGGATCATTTACCAGTTGCTCGGGCTCAAGTGGCTGGCATCTCCCTTCTGTCTCTGTCACAGCCTATTGGTGGATTTTACACACTCGTGTCGCCAACCTCTGACAAGCTCGGAGAGGTTCAGGTTAGCAATTCAAACTTGCTGTCGCTTCAATGTTCTGTGATATCTTGTTTTTTTGTTGTTGTACTGATTGCCTTCATCTTCATAGTAATCAACATATTTGATTCAGCTGGTGGTTGAAATCTGCACCTCATGTTTGCCCTCCTAGGTTTCCCTGAATTTGGAGCCTCTGACAGAAGCCTATGAGAGCAGCCGCTCAGGTCCGGCCACAGACATTGGCATTGAAAGGCCAAAAGCATCCAAACTAATGGTACCTTCGCAGCCCATATCTCTGTCAGCTGGAGGTGGGAAAGAATCTGGCGGGAGCAGTGGCGGAAACACACCAAGGTTTGGTAAAATTAATGAACAGATACCCATACAAAGTCTCCCTCGCCTATCTCTGTTATTCTATTATGTTTCTTTGTTTTTGGTTTTTTTTTGCAGAGGAAAAGATCACTTGTACTTTAAAAGTGTCCAGAAAGACGCTGAGACACTGGAGAATCGGATTCCTACATCCAGCAAATCTCAAGACAGTCATACTGTTATGAGTCCCTCAACTGCGGAGACGTGTGCTGCACAGAGAAATAATGACATCATCTCAGGTCAGCAGCAACGTCATTAAATCACTAATATGCAAAAGGAGAAATGCTCAGTTATAACTGTGTACTCTGTTTTTCTGGTCGTCAGTCATTCTGGAACGGGGAAACAAGCTCAGAAAAGCGATGGTGGAGTCGGCTTTGAAATGCGACGCGGACTCCGGTCTGCCTCTAAAAGATAGTCCTCTTCCTCTCTCTAAGGATAACATCCAACCCTCCAGAGAGTCAGTCGCTTTCATTTTTTCCAGGATTGCCAAATGCCCATTCTTCATACTTACCAACTTCCTTTTTTTTTTTTTTCTGCAGCTCCTTCCCTTCTACGTCAGGAATGTTTCTTCAAGATATCCTACATGCAGACTCAGCCCTGAAGCAGTCTGATGATGGAGCCTTGGAGTGTCTTTCAGATATGGACAGAAGAGCTGTGGATCTGCTGCTTGGCAGGTAGACTGGCTCCCAAGTTGATGCTGAATTTGTACCAGTTATAGTTCCTCACCTTTTATTATGTCACGCTCATGAACTGCAATGAATGTCTTTAGGATGTTGTGTTGTAGAGCAAAACAAGATAATGTATGCATACATAGTTGTATAGATGAGGGCTGTTGTATTTTCCTAAAACAGTAGAATGCTTTCATATTCACTTTTCCTGATAAAATTATTGCAGAACCACCTTTAACAATTAAGCTGGAAATGTACAACTAGATTGTCAAAATAATTGATATCTCGATATAATTCATTTGAAAAATGTTGACTATATTTGCTCTAAACATCAGATTTAATTGTATTTTATGTATTCATAAAAAAGTCAAGAGCAAAACATGTTTCCTTTTTATCCACCTAATAATTATAGCATAACATCAGAATGCTTGTTGTGGTTGATGTGACTAAATAGGCAAATTCATCCATAAGTCTCTGTTTGTATCTGACCAAACGAAAGTAGGATTTTCTTTTTTATTTTATTTTATTTTATTTTAACCTGTTTATCTGTTCGCTTTTCTACCTCAGCTCTGCAACATCTGCATTGCCTCTCTGGGATCTGCAAGCCTCCCCTCCTGAATCTCTGTCCGGCCACAGCAGCGTGTGTGGAGACAGCGAGCTCAATGATCCGCTGCATGATCAGAGCCTACTAGAAAATCTGTTTTACAAAACTCCTGTGAGTAATTACCTTTCTCTTGGTTTAGCCTGTTTTCGTATTAGCCGACATGTTATTGAAATTATTGCTTAAGCACTCAGATACTAGGCCTGATGTTGAAGAGGAGGATAGTCAAAGACCGCCATTGCCAATTAAAAGTCAAGCAGAGAAATTGAAGCAGTCTGGTCCAGGAGTCAGTCTAAGGTAAGAGACTTAAAAATATCTTGTAGTTACTCAAAAAACGTAAATACTTATCTGACCCACATTTTGTTCAGTCCAAATCTAGATCAACTGCAGCCCGCAGATGTTGGTGATGAAATCTATCCTCCGCTCAGTGCGGAGCAGTTCAAGCTACTCAGTTTAATACGAATTGCAAGAGTTACCATAGAATCCCTGACGTTACCTCCAGGCAGCTCAGCCACGACAACCAGAAAAGCCTTTAAATGCAAACCGCCACGGCCGTTCCCCGACAAGAAGTGGTGCAACACTCATGCAATGTTATTTTTATGTAAAGGTCAACTTACTTGCATTTGTGACACCTGTATCTAAAACTCTCTTTAATTTTTATTTCCAGCACGTATTTTGTGGAGTATGCCTTTCCGATTACTTCACCCTCAGGTCAGTTTGGTCGCAGTAGAGCTAGAGATGTTGAGGTGACCAGAGCCGTTTCCAGTAAAGTCACTGTTGGAGGTATCTCTGTTCTGTTATCCTTCACGTAACCGTTTCTAAGAGTTTCCGTTGCCCACATAGACGTCTCTCTTTTTCCCTTAAGGTGTGAAATTCCACCAGCTCTCTGTGTTTCCCGTGCACTTAAACAGAGCAGCAATCAAACGGTGGTGGGAGACCGAGCTCATCTTTAAGATTCAGTCAAGAAAAAGTGGTCAGAAAAAAGTAAGTCACCCACAAAAACTCCTTTTCTTCTCTTTAATTAAACCACATATTATGCTAGCGGCTGGATAGCTCAATTCACCAGACTCAATTAGTCACCAGACTTTCACTCCGAAGGTAATGGGTTTGAATCCAGCCCAGGGCAAAATTTACCACAGCATCCAGTGTGGGTCCTTAGGCAAGACCCTTTGCGCTACTGCCAACCTGGCGCCTGCAAAATGGCTGCCTCGCTGTGCCTACGGGATCAATAGTATACACTATTATTATTATTATTAACTTGACTAACAGCAAGTCACATTCCTCAATATCATTCCTAAATGTTTACAGATCACACACAAACTTACGCAGTGAGGATGTTTGCATAAGGGCTCTTCCTCATATACCCTGGGTATTAAATCATTTTTGTGCTGATTTGTTGTGTTTTTTTATTTATTTATTTACTGCTACTGCTGGTTGTATGCCTTTTTATATATTTCCTGTTACTATCAGTTATGAGCAACTTAAATTAAGCTGCTTAAGAAACTGATCTGGAGTCCGTATGCTTAGTGGTAAAGATTGTTTTCTTTGTTTTTGCAGCCTCTTCCAGTCGGTAAAGCGGTTCACCCCTTGCGCTCTCTGCTGCAGACCAAGGAGTTGAGTCAGTCTGTTGTTTTGCCGGTTGTTAGCTCGGAGGGAATTAAAGGAGAACAGGAGATCGGACCTCTCAGGGTGAATAAGTTGGACCTTTTGACCTTAGACTTGTTACATTTTCTAACCTATAAACTGAGTTACTTGGACCCAGTTGCTGTCAGAAATAATTAAAAAAAATTAAAAAAATTAAATTTTATATATATATATATATCTATATATATATATATATATACTTTTTTTCAGGTTTCTTTTGAATTAGTAACACACAGCAAAGGTTTCTCAGCTAAAAAGGTGACCGTGAGAGATGAGTCACCTCCAACAATTTCAGCCAGTCCTGAAAAAGAACCCTTTGGCAGATATCCACGCATTGACAGGGAGGCGTCCCCGGATCCCCCTTTCGACCGTCCCAGCCGAACTGTTTGGAAGGAAACGTCGAGTCGTCCTGCGATCCCGACATCTCCCCCTAAATCTTCCCAGCAGGTTGAGGAGGACCCCAATGTCCTCCTGCATGCCTTACTCGTGGTTTCTGATGGGAGGAACTTTAGCTGCGTGCCCCTGCAGGCTCCAAACTTCTTCTTGAACTCGAAACTGTTTTGGTGTGATGAGACCGCGAGATCGACTGTCAGCTGGGGGCAAATGAACCCCACGTTCAACTTTGTTCAGGTGGGCTCAAGAAATGTATCTGTCGTGCTCGGTCTCGATCAGTTATTCATCTCTGGTATTGAACTTAAACTTTGGTAAATGGGGCTTGCTTGTTCTTAATTATCTTTTTCAAAGAAAACTTTTAAAGAATAGTCTTAAGTCAACAGGGTTGTGTATTAGTACTTTAGATCGCTTTGGCTGCCCTGATATTCCATCTTTTTGACAAATGTGTTTGTGAGAAGAAACAATAAACCTGAATATTTTTCCTGCTTTTTGTGTAAAAGGTAACACCCGTGGGCTTAACAAGAAAACTTTTAGAACGGATGAAGAATAACATGATGGTGATTGAAGTTTGGCAGAAAACCGGAAGCCAAGGGAACGATCGACTCTTTGGCCTTGTTAAATTACCTTTACACCAGTTCTACATGTCGTTTAGGTGAGAAAAAATACAACAACTCATTTGTTCTTTATTACTTTTAATCGATTTGAGCAAACAATTAAGCTCAGTTGTATTTATTGACAGTTCTTTATTCAATAGAGCTTAACTGGCCAAGTATTATCAGTGTGTGAATATTTCAGTCCCAAAGATTTGCTTTTGCAATATTTGGTAAAGTCCTATAAAATGCATTCATTCCCTTGGATGTATGGCTCTTTCTTTCTCATGCATGTGATGTCATGTTTCACATATTGTTGCTTTTTTTTTTTCAACAAAAACAAAATACAAAAAACAGCCCTGCAAGTATATATATTTAGCATAAAAAATATGATAGTATAGATATTCACCCTGTTCAAAGTGGCTGTGCTAATTCTACCTGTAGTCTCCCAGTAAGTTTAACGGAGTGTGTCTCATGTTATTATGGCTTAAAAATAGTTTCCCCCGGAAGTTCACTGGTTAAGCAGTACTTCAGCCTACAAATACAGGCTTGAAAACAAACAACAGTAAATCTAACAAAATAGATGGATACAAAATTAAAAAACTAAGGGACTGAACATATCCCTGGTAAATCCATAATCAAAGCTTAATAGAAGACCACTCATTAAAAACCAATCAATAACCACAAATTGAAGAAAGTTCTTTGATCTGATGATACCAACATTGAGTTTTTTGGCAATCAGATACAATGCTTTGTAAAGACCAAAGATGGCACATCACCAAAAACAAAAAAGGAAATAAAATACAGCAAAATCCTGTAGGAACATGTGTTTCTATTTGCAAGAGAACTACAACTTCAGAGAACATTTATTTCCCGGGAAGACAAAGAGCCGAATAGTCATTCATAGCTACACAGAAGTTTCTTTAAATGGAAGTTTTTGAGCCAGTCAAAGACTTTAAAAGTGTTGTTCAGAGCTGATCCCAGCCAACCTGAATACAACCTGAATTAAATGGGGAAATATTTATGAAATCATGCAGTTTATGTAATTTTTTTTTGTATAATTTTGTTTTATTTTTAATTTTTTGATTCCTAAAAGTAAGACAGTGGAAAATAGAAATACATCTAAGTGGTTTAATATTTTTAATAGGCACTGATAAGTATAGAGCTTTTGAACACAGTATTTTTTAAAATATATATATTTGGTGTTTACGATGTGGATTCAACTGCCTTTAATGAGTAAATATTTATCATTTGTTCAAGGTATCAGAAAATGAATGTTTCAGGAAAATTGGGTTTATTAATGATCAAAAAATTCTATTGTCAGCAAGATTATGGTAATTGATGTGTTGCTGATATTGCTCACCTCCAAGGCACAAGGTGTAGCTATTTTCTTGTAGGTATTTTCCTTGATTGAGAGAAACTGTATAATGGTTAATAAAATATTCAGCCTGCTGGTTATTGATGTCTGCTGAAAGAAACAGTCACACAAACTGCTTTTTTTTGCCTGTCAACAAATTAAAGTTACTCTCTCCTCTAAGGGGCGCTGTTGCACACCTAAGTACTTCACTTTCGCATTAACCTGATTAGCTGTCAATGATGACGGGCTTGGCTGCACAAACTCTTTTAATGTTCTCCGTTAAATGTTTGTCCTCTGCAGGGATCCCCGGATCATGCAGCTCCTCCTGCAGGCGCAGTACCCTGTCTTAGGGGTGGACTGCTACATGCCCGTGGTGGACGTGTTCTCAGGTAGCACCAGGGGAAACCTCAGGGTTGTTCTGGCCATGGGTCGTGCAGAGCAAATCATCTCCCTGCAGCGCAGCAGAGATGAGGAGTACCACTCTATGTCTCACGTGGTCAGACCACTTCACATGCTTGATCACCAGGCAACCTCACAAACAAAAGTAAGGGTTTTTCCAAGAGGTGTTACACTGCCTTTTATTTGTTTAATAACAAACATATTTGCTTGCAGATGTCATTCTTTTGTTAGAGCCGGATAAGAGCTAGTAGAACTGTCGGTTATATAAGGCAAGAGCTTTAAATGGACTCAGCGCCTCACCCTCTACATACAGGCACATGTTTAACCATGACTTTGCACAAGCAATAAGTGTAAACCAGACCCTGAACAACCTTTGACCCCTCGTTTTGTCTTTCAGGTGGATGCAGTACAAGAGAAAATAATGCGAGAGCATGTGTTCGTTATAAGAGTGGAGAAGGTCAGCGGTTTGACCCCTCTGCAGTCCACAGTGTGGGGAGAGGCAGACTGCTATGTTCAGTACAGTTTTCCCTCTCAGGAGTTTAACGCTGCCTCCAATGTTGATCCGAGCCTCATAGAGAGCAGTAAGGCGATTTATTATAATATTTTTTTTGTTTCTGTTCTCTTTTTGTTTTCCACAACTTATCATTCCCCTCCTCCAGGCTTGAACCTGAAGCCGTTTCGCACCACCACCACGCTTTGTGTGCCGGACCCGGCGTTTGGTCACACCGAAACGCACGTTCTTCTGGCTCCTGAGGGAGTTCCCGTCCAGCAGCTGCTGCTCAGCTCCCTGTCAGGCCAAGGCCTGAGCGGCGGAGGAGGCATCCAGTTTGAAGTGTGGTGCAGGTCTGTAGTTGATCAAAATAAAAAGCAATTCAGACATAAAATGGTGTTTTTTGTATAAAAAAACAACAACATCCTAATTGTTGATCACTTCAGATGTATCCTTTTTTTTTTTTAAGATTAATATTTGTTAACTTACCTGCTGGTCATTGCATCATGCAGATACATGCATACATCGGCCTTTTTGCGCCTCCTTAGGTGACACGTCACTGTCCGATTTATAAGTTATTCATATTTAATAACATTGGTAACATGAAAAAACTTCCTACACTTGGCATCTGGTTGCTTATTTGATTTGTTCAAATGATTCTTGGCAGATATTATTATCCAAATGTCAGAGATCAGCTTGTGGGCCGAGCATTGCTTCCTCTGTCCAAATTGTGCGCCATGGCAACCATGCAGAGAGAACATGCTAACGAGTCTCAGATGTTCTCCCTGCCCCTGGTTTCCAGGACTGAAGATCACGCAGGATTTCAACCTCAGCCTTCAGGTAAACACATGCACGTCTTTAAAGGTGATCAAACCAACACGGTAGGCGTCAAAACAATATGTCTGACCTGTTTTTTTGTTTTGTTTTGTTTTTTTCTGCCCAGGTTTGCTAGATATTTGCGTTCGATACAAGCACAGGCCCGTCCGACCCGAAGGCCGGGCAAGCAGAGGAGCTGCATCTCGTGTCGTGACGCTTGTGGTTCAGGTCCACAGAGCGTGTGGTCTGAAGGGAGCGGCAAGGTAGACCTTTAAAGCTATCTGAAAGCATAATCATGACATTTAAACTTTTCAGTGTCCTTTGTATGGAATTCATGTGTTACAAATTAAACGTAACTATTTATTAAAATGCTCACAGTCATCTTAGAAGTTCAGAAACCAAATATACCTAAATATGCATTATTACGCACACAAGGATCACCATAGAAGCTAACAAATAGTCTTCTTTATCTACGCTCTTGATCGGTACATTCAATTAGCGTCAAGGAAAATGAATGGTTCTCTTGGATTTGCTATAAAAATAAAAAAAACAGACTCAGAGCGTATCACATACACCACGGCATTTCATTTCAAATGTTTTTAAAAAATGCTTTATGGATTGAAAAAAAACACACAAGAGACGAGAAAAAAATCTGATTAGGCGCGATCCACTGTACCACAGTTCTGCGAAGGCCTAAAATGTTTGCCAGAGAACTTCAGCGAACAAATATGGGATGACAGCAAATTCTGTCATTATTTGTGGAAGAAAAGTAAAAACTGCGTCATTCTAAAGATATCGTTTTTATGGTGATACATAGTGCCGGCAGCATCATGCTGTGGTTAGTGTAGAGACTGGCTGTGGTCACTGACGTCCCTCCGGTAGGAGGTTAGCTCTAAACCAAATATTCAAATTTGTAAATATTCTGTATGACTTTAAATCCTAAAAAGATAGATTGTAGTTTGAGGTGAAGGAAGAACAATTTTATTACTTCTATTAAATAGTGCTTTTATGTTGTTATATGTTATCTATGTTACATGAGCAAGAGATTAACATGTATATCTTATATTGCTGATTACATTATAAATAAATAATCTGCACCAATTTAATGACACACTGGCTTGTGTTAACATAGTAATTTTAAGTTACTGGTCTTTTTTCCTCTTATCATCTTTTCGACCATTTCAGGGCTCTATCAGAAGAAAATGATCAGCTCAGGTATTTATTGGATGGGGGTTTGAACCCTTTCGTCACGGTCCACCTGTCCTTCTTACCCGAGAGTGAGGGTGGGTGTACCCGCACCGCAGCCAGGAGCTTCTGCCCTGAATTTGATCACCACATGAAGGTGACCTGCGATCTGCTGCTTCACATGAACAGCGGAGAAACCTGCAGCCTGGCTGAGCAGCTGGAACAGGCGTCCGCCGTCTTTGATGTGTGGAGCGGAGACAGTCACAGAGGTTAGAGGGACTCCGTTTGCCTTCAACAACACAAAAACACATCGAAGATATGTATTGAGAGTCCTATTTTAGTTTAAAGCTTAATATTTAGTTCGTTTTTCAGTTCTCGGTTTTAATTTGTACCATTTTTGTCCTCTTCTGTTGCTCCAGTGAATGCTTCTAAACAACCAGAGATCATGTTGGGTTCAGTGAAAATACCCCTGGCTGATCTCATTCATAAAAGAACTGGTATGTTTCACTGAAAAAGGATTATATGTTTCAAGTTGCTCATTTCAGTACAGGCACAGGTATTATTTTCTATTCTCTAAAACCTTTAGGTATTTCCGGCTGGTTTGGGCTTTATTTAGATCGTGCTTCGCAGTCGGAGCACATCTTGGTCGGCGGCCTTGAGCTTTCCATCAGCTTCGCTCACCACTCAGACAGAGAACGGGTCATTAAAGCTGCTCAGGTTTTGGGCTGGGAGACGACCCACAGTGACCGTGCACCTCAAGACAACCGAGAATCCTGGGAGGATGAAATCCGCAAACTCTCGCTGACTTTCTCCATGCCTAAAGCTTGGCTGCCCATGAATTGTCTGTTTGCGCCTGGCCTCAGCGAGCTTCAGCGCTCCACCTACTGCTACCTCAGGTACAGGTTCTTCGACCAGGATGCCGTCTGCTCTAGGCTTAAGCACCCGGGTGCCGAGCAAGGTGGCCACAGTGACCGGGCCACAGTGAGCTTTGAAGGAAGTAAAACTGTAGAGTTGAGAGTCTCCCAGCCTTTGCTGTGGTATCTGCGAGAGGAAAAGCTGGAGGTGCAGGTGTGGGTCACCTTCTCTAAGAACAAAAGCACAAGACCCAGCGACTCAGACCGACTGGTCGGCTCTGCATTTGTTGAGCTGTCCTCCTTTGCAAAGACTCCCGAACAGAACCATTCCCTCAGTGGTATGTAAAAAAATAAAAATCAATGTTTAAACCATGTCGGCAATGGAGTGTCTGATGTGACTTGTGTGTTCACAGGAGTGTATCCGTTGTTCATGCGCTCCGCAGCCGATCTGCAAGGTGCAGCCCTCCGGGTCCACGTCACATCATCCGCCGGTTACAATCCCGCTCACTCGTCAGCTCCACGTGACGCCCAGTTGGACTCTGACTGTCAGGAGGAGCTCTTAATGGAGGAAGTGGAAGAAGCAGAAAGCTCCCCGTCCTCTGTTACTCCAGGAAAATCATCACACACCCAAAACACACACACGACTAGACCCCCCAGAGAAACTCCAGACATCACATCTCTGCGTCACACAGAGGTGAGCGTGGACGATTCGTTCCCCGTGACTGTGGCAGTGGACCGAGCCATGCACCTTAATCTGAAAGGTGAATATGTTACCAAAGATATTGTCAGTCTGTGTCACATTTTGCTCTGTCATAAACACAAACTTATTTGCGTTTTATTGGGATTTTATAACATTAACCAACACAAAGTAGCATTTGTAGCACATTATTACTCGTTCTGCATCAGAAAGCTCCAGCTGTGCCAGTGTTTAAACATCAGTTTCAAAGCCTGCCCAATATTATCAGTAAGGTTTCAGTATGGAGTTTAACTCTCCAACACCGTAATGTGTTTTGATCCAACAGGTTCCACTATAGCTCTGGTTTTAAGCTTAGAGAAAGACAAACTTGCCAGATTAATGTCCTTGTTGGCTTGTCAGTTTTTTGAAAATCCAAAGAGCCACTTTTGCCTTCAGTCCAGCTAAATAAAACTTGTTTAGAGGCAGAAATTTTACTTTGGGGGCAAAAATTAGCAATTTAAAGGTATAAATATACTTTAAATATATACAGTAAGAAATCAGTTGCTGTTTATTTTTCTATTTTTTAACATTTGAAAATAAAGGAATTCAAACATTTTGATAAATGCTTTTATGATATTTGAGTAAACTCATGTTGGAAAAAAAGATATAAAGTTTCTAACCTAATAGCAAGAAAAATACAGCCAAAAAAGAGTTATTTGTAATTTTAGTCTCATTCTGTTGTAAGAATTTAAAGCAGTTCTTTAATACAAACCCTAATAACTGGTATTATTAGAATAATATTAGTTTTTTTCGTCAATCATTTTCGTCCCGATATGATATCGGCATGAAACGTACTGATTTTTATTACTTTTACAGTGAGAAATGTTACAAACGACTTGATAAAGGGAAATTGTTCAACAAGGGAACAGTAGTCTGCAACAACCAACATTGCTCCTACTCATTGCTCTTGTGTGCTCTGCATGCTGGATACAAGCTGCTAAATAAAAATGGTGGCACTAATCCAATGCTGTAGCAAACTGTCTGTGTTGAAGTGCAAACATTGGAGATTTTAGATGCAGGAAGATGTATCAACAATGGACCGGGACACTCCAAATCAGCCATTTAGAGCCATTCTGAAACCATTCTGCAGCTCCACTGCAGCAGCGCTTAGAGAGGCGTTTGGAGCTTGGAATATTGTTTTATTAAGTAACTTTGCTTTAAACTTGTCAGCATTTTTACCCCTGCCCTGTCTGTTGTGCTTTTTAGTTGTCACAAAGCTCTGTGTTAGCCAACGCTCTTCAGTAAAACTATCTGTGATTAAACTACTATTTAATAGTGAAAGGACTTACAAAGGCAGAGTTTTTTATAGCTATATATATTCAGGGTGTCTGTATAAAAGGGACAGAATATAACTAAATCTTATTCTTTTCACATTTGTTATTATTTTTTTCATTTGAAGACAATTTTGATCATTATTTTTATTCTAGAGTGTCTCATAAAATCCAAATAAAATCCAAAGAATATTTTGGTTGCGATGCAAGAAAATGTCAAAAGGCTCAAGAGCCGTGAATACTTTTGCTAGAAACTGTATAAAACTGAAATAATGAAATAAATAAGTGTGTTGTATTTTCTGTCAGGTTGTCCTCTTGCCGAGCGCACTGAGGGGAGTCCCTGCTGCTGCGTGTCGTACGTCACCGCTGACTCCTCTGAACCTGTTTCCACATCTGTTGTGAGCAACAGTGACTGTCCTGTGTGGGACCATCAGCACGAGTGCAGGTCGAGCTACGACACGGACCTCAATATGTAAAACAAGCCTGGATTAAATACTTAATGAGTTTTCTTTACATTTCCAGGCTTTCCAAGGAGCTGCTGGTTGATCCACAACAGTCTCTTGTGTTTAAAGTCTGGCACAAAGGAGGTATTGTAAGGAAAATAGTCAGCTGCTTTCAGTTGATTCGTTAGGTTTTTTCACTGTTGTGATGGTTTGCTTCTGCAGAAATGGAACGGGTGATTGGGTTTGCCACTGTAGACCTTTCTCCGTTACTCTGGGGTTTCCCATCGGTGTGCGGCTGGTACAACATCACTGACTTCACTGGTCAGTGTCACGGTCAGATTAAAGTGTCTGTAACTCCCCTGAGGGGAGTGCAAGACCTGCGTGGGCAGAGAAAAAACACGAACGAAGAAGCTGCCACAAACTCAGCAGTAAGAGTGGTTTCATTTGAAAATGCCCAGTTATTAATAAAACTAACAAACCTAAAAATTTATTTCGAGGCTTTGTTTCAGGTTGTTCCTCTCAGCTATCAAACCACAGCCATGTACAGCAGCTTCCCTTCCCACATCAGTAGATTTCCAGAGCAGAAGATCTCGTCACCGAACCACAGCAGCAGTTTGTTCTCTGAAAGGTTTGTACTCACGTGGCTCTTAAGAGGTCAGGTGCCCTTAAACAGGCATCAAATTAAACATCAGGTTCACCTTTTTTTTTTATCTCGGGCCACATAGGAAATATGAAACTAACTAAACCCTAACCAATCAATTAATCAGAAAGGTCTTTATTTGTACATAACAAGTCCTTCAATAATCTGGAACTTTTAAAAAAATCGCAAAATGCTAAAATGAACCAAATTCTAAATATTAAGGGTAAAGATTTTAACAGTGCAGAGTAGGTCATGAACATTTCAAACGTAACGTTTAATTATGTTTGCGCTGTTTCTCTTATGGAGGCTGAGGGCATTTAGATTATCTTCCTTATCTGAGGATCTGTTTGCTGATTCCAGCCGATTAAACCCACTGGAGAGAGTCGACACCTGGGAAGAGTATTTATCTTCACCTGTAATGTGTTTTTTTTGTATATATTTCTTTTGAGCATTTTAAAAATAAGCCGGAAGCAGTAACACACTGCGGGCCATTGTTTTAACACATTGCAGCGATTATATTATTGGCTTTACTGGACCTCAGCCATAGAAACTGATCAAGCCACTACGTACCTATGAAACATGAAGACTTTCCTCCTTTTAACTTTAGTGGCTCTGGCTCAGGGTTGATCTTATGCGGCTCATTGTCCTCTATCACCACAAAGATTTAAGAAAGCACTTTAAACTGCTTGGTTTCTGAAATTAGCTATAAAAATAAACTGGTCTTTTCCAATCTCCGGACCAATCCTGATTTTCAGACTAACTTTTCAACATTTTCACTTACTATCTACATCTGGTCTGTTTATCTGACTAGCCTAGCCTACCTCTCTGACCGACTGAAGGACATGTAAGGTAGCAGTCACTGTCTCTAAATGATTTAGACCACAATATGAGCCTACTGCTCACAAGGAGGCTTTTGTTTTTATTTTAAATTAGTGCTTGCATCAGTGCTACCTCATATCAGTTGCCCTATTAAAAAATATGGTTGCAATTTAAAGCAAGAGGTATTATAATAATAATAAATAACAATAAAAACAATAGCTTCAGTTAAAAAAATGCAAAATCATATGGCCTACTCTAAACCAACAATTGGAACTACATCTAATTCCTCTCTCTTTTTTTCCAACCATTTAAAAGTTTGCTCAGACTTTTCAGTTTGAATAAAAACTTATCTAGTGTGGAGCTAATCTGCTGATTTCTGTTTTGAAATAACAGACATAATTTTGTTTACATTTTGAACCAGACCAAATCTCACCTGCTTCAAACTGGTGTTCTTCATTTTAAATATAAAATTTATATGTTTCTGTACTTTTCTTTGTTTAATTAAGGCTTTAAATATGTTGTACTTCCAGCAAGCACGTTTTAGAGTCCTGTCAACTATTCAATGATGAAATTAATTGCAGAATAGTTCAGCAATCAATTCATCACGATTAATCAGATGCTTTTTTAAGCCCTAATATATGTATCTTTGCAGGCCGAGTGAGAACGATCGCCATTTCGAGCACATGGACAAAGTACGTCTTTTCCACCAGAATCTGCAGGAACAAGCAGCGCCTCACTCTGCTTCTGGTGGCTCAATCGGTGATGTTAATCCCTCAAGCTCATTTTTGTTTTCAGGACTCAGGTATTTAAATCATTCATTTATTTCTATTCTTTACATTTATATATTTCATATTTATTTCCATTTAAAATATGGTGCCAGTATAAAAATCCTTTTTTATTTTCTACAGGAGGAAACTTAGTGAGCTGGACAACATTCAGAGATACTTCAACCGTAAGCTTTCCCCTCCTACGTTCCCGCCTTCAAGTGAACAAGACGCGAAGAAACAAGGTGGAGATCAGATGATCTCGGAGACCAACACAAGTCAGCTGCTTCTCAAGTCCAACCAGCTTGTCGGGGAAGTCAACAACATCATTAGTGGTGAGCTTCTTCCCACAGATTAGCCACCAGGAGTTGAATACTGGTTAAACAAAAACCAAATATCACAAAAAAAAGTGTTTTTCTACAAAGTAAAAACAAATCCTAGCAGTTGTTACACAGAAAGTGGGAAGAAAGTGCTGCTCAAATGACAGGAGATAAATAACATAAAGTAAGCTAAAAGAGAAATTTGAAACATTCTGTAATTCCTTTGGCAATAACTATTTTAAAGCAGCATTATGTAAAATACCTTTTAAATTGAAGGTTTTTTACTTTATAATTTGGCTCATCTTTCAGGTCTACGAGGTCACTTCCTGGAAACGATTCCTTCCCAGGCTCACAGCTCCTCAGACTCATCCGTCGAACGCAGCAGCCCTCAGCTCGCCCCGGACAGCAACTCCAGCCCCAACAGGGTGATCCAGGAATGTTTGGACGCTGGTTCTCCGTTGCCGTTACTTCCCAACGGGATCTCTGAGGACAACACAGACTCTGACCACGATGAGGAGAAGTACAAGCAGAGCAGCGAGGACGACCAGTCAGAGGATGAACACAGAGAGAAGACGGATGTTAGACAGGAGGAAGAAGCTGAGGAAGAGGACGAGGATTTCGAGGAGGTGGTGCTGAAGCCGCGGCCTCTAAATGAGGTCACGTCATTAACGGACAGAACGAGTCCGTGGACCAGCATCCTGTCAGACCCTGATCTGGTTTCTGTGGATGCCATCGAGGCGATGGAGGAGTCAGATATAAGTGAGAATGAGGACGGAAGTCTGGAGGTAAATCTACGAACTTGTCTTTCCAATGAGAAACGCAGAGAGACTTCTTGCCATCACAGTTCTGAAGAGTCAAACAGAGACTTGTCAGATACTGAGGGAGACAATAATAAGACGCTGCAATCTACCGATCGGACACAACAAAAGGGGTCGAACAGCCCCAACACAACTCCACAGCCGCCCACGGACACACCCAGTCGTTCAGGAGTCCTGGACGTGGGCGAAACTCAGCTCCAAACGTATCCTTAACATGTATTTATTCATTTCTTTCACTTGGTTAGCTTTGTTTTTATATCTATGTTTTGTTTAGCTAATTAAGCTAATTACCAGGTCAGGTAAGAGACGTATACCAAGGCAACAGTCATGTGTAAATAATAGTAATACGTTTTTTAGTACGCACTTTTCAGGCAATACAAATTTACTTTGTACACAAATGTGGAAGACCGTAAAATGCTAAAAATTTAAATATTGCATTAACACGCGGATCAGTAGTTCATTCACTCTGAAGTTTTGACTTGTTATGGGATGTTGGATGGACTGTAGGGTTAAGGATGCTTGTAACATAGAAGCTGATTATGGAAGAGTTTAAACTGAGAGCCAATAAATGTTCCTTTGAACATCGATTTTATGAAAAGTGGGGATGAGTGAACGATAACATGTGTCACTGATGTCTAGGTGTGATTAATGAAGAGGGATTCATTACTCCACCGTCAAGTCTTGTTGCTTTCTTAACTTACTACCATAAGCTCTTTACCCGCGGAGGTCCCTAATTTCTTCCTCCCGTCTCACCAGCTGGAGGCGTCACTCAGAGCCATCCGTTTAGCACCAACTTTCTCCAACACATCTTACGACCTTGTGAGTATTTAATTTGGTTTTATTCGTGTTATTAAAACCAATTGTGTTACATTCATAATAAACCTTACTCTGGCGAGTTACTAGTAGTTTCTAGTGTTAAGGATTCAAAATGTTATGGTTTTAGAAATCCCCAAAGTTTCCTCTGAACCCAGATTCTACTGAGAGGTGAGAGGAAACGTTGGAGCGAGTGGAGGTTTTCATGTTTTTATGAGGAGTCAATGCTTTTCGCTGCACACAGGCAGTTTTATCTACTACATGCTCATAAGAAAAAACGCATTTATGGCCATTGTGTTAAAACTAAAGGAGCACCATCTTTTTTTTCCTAATTAACTTTTTGTTTAATGTCTGATTTAATATATTTTTTTTACTGTTTTGAAGTAAAATCGTGTAATTGTGTTCTTTCTTTAAATCTTTATAACTGTTTTATTTTTAATCTAGTATGAATACCAGTAGAATGAGCTCCTAGATTACTTGAGCTTAAAAGTTGTATTTAGTTGCATCTGTGTGTTTGTTAGACGTAGCTATGAATCAGTTTAGTAATATTTTTCATTTCTAAACAATCATGTTAATATAATCACTCTCAGTCATGAAAAATTCCTACTATCAACACTATAATAGGCATTAAAAGGGGAGGTGTTTTATCACCTTTGCCATTTTATACCAAAAATAAAGCAACTATGGTTCCTTAGGTCGTACACATGAGAACAGAAATGTTTCTTTACATCATAGTTGTATGTGACGTCTTAAGAATGACCTCTGTCTCTTTTTCCAAACCTCCTGGTTCAACTTGTCATCAGAGCGCTGCATGTTTTTATCATCCATTTATGCCGTTTACAACCATTCTTTTCTGTTTGCCTGTCTGAGTTGCTAAAGAACCAGTTTAAGCCTGTTCCTCGTTGTTGATCTTAAGATGGGGTTTTGCGCTCTATTCATCCGGCATTAGCAGTCAGCCTTTCATGTCGCGCACCGAAGAAGGAGTTGCTGACTTCTGAGGCGTGACCCAGCACAAACGCACAAGTCTGAGCTCAGACATACCATCACCTCCGTTTAATGCTTTGTGTTGTAACATCTGCAGGGTCGGAGCGCCTCAGATTACCGCGGCGCTCCCCGCCGCCGGGGTCCTCGGCAGCGACCAGACATGTCACCGTCATCCCTGAAGAAACAGACTGAGAGAATAGCACAAATATTCGCAGCTCATTTCGATAAGTCCAGTTAATACACTCGGTGGTTTTAAACCATAATGATCATGTAACTTATTTGTTATATTTTGTACGTTTTATAAAATAAATATTGAACATTTTCTGCTTTGCGAACCTTTGTGTTTTAAACTTGATCTGATATAAACTGTAGAAGTAACACAACAGATTGTTGACGATGAATATTTGAAAGATCTGGATCTGCAAACAAAATTTTTTAGATTAATCTGTTAATCTTTTTAATTGATCAAATGTAAATCCCCCCCCATTAAATGAGTACATTTGTAAAAATCTTGAAAAGTCTTTCGCAAAATTCACCTTGACATTGATGTTTATCCCACAATTTATGTTTGTATAACCCAGTTTTGCCGTTTGGAACAGCACTAGACTTCTGCTGTAACATTTCTGTTTGTACGATCTTTTCAGATTATTCAAATATGGATAATCTCGGCTTCTCTGGTATGCATGATCCTGAGGACTAATTTCCATCAGCAAAGTTTGATTTTGTGTGAATTTTCAGAGAGCCACAGCATTAAGAATCAAGAATCAGTTTATTTATATAGCGCCAGTTTACAACAGATGTGGTCTCAAGGCACTTTCCAAGAAAATCAATTAAAATCAAAGATACATCATAAACAAATCAATTTGAAAAAGCTTCCAATCTAAGGAACCCCGGCAGATTGCATCGAGTCATTTACTTGCAGCATTCACTCCTCTGGAATCAGCAGACCAAAACAACATTACACATCCTTTACTATGCCCAACAATAGGATTAGATACTTTCTCACTTGTTTTATATTTCTACACTTGAAGTATTGAAGTATTTTTTTAACTATTATTTTTTTTTATTTCCAAAGGAAAAAAAGGCATTCTGTTAAAGTTTGTATTTTCAGCGTAGCATTATACTACTGTAAAAAAAAGAAGATAAAAGATTATGTTGGGGTCTTATTCCAGCGGGTTTAAACCAGTGTGTCACCAGTCAAAGCAGCAGTTCGAACGTCATTTTCGTCAAGCTGAGTGGAAAAACACGCCCTGCACCAATCAGACTTCAGGTATGTTTCACATTAAGCACACAGTGCTCAACTCGTACAAGTTTTTTTTTTATTCAGAGAGGCGGCGCATCAGGGAAGGTATAGAATTACAAGTCAGATAATTGTCTCAGGTATTTGCGCCGAGTTTTCAGCTTCTCTGTTTCCTGCTTTCATTTTAATTATCTTCACTGGCAGCCAGTAATAGAACAAGACACAAACCTTACTGTAAGAGAACGCGCAATCGTTTCAGTACCTGAAACTTGATAGTTTGCTCCACTTTTGTCACCGGTAATGAAAGGAGGCATTAGGAGTATTAAACCCAGGAGGACTGAAGCCTCTTGATCGATTTAGTGGTATCTAAGGACTGTGTGGATCGGTGAGAGTTTTGAACATGGCTGCAGCAAAGGGAACGTCCGAATTGACGCCAACAGTCTTCAAAGTATTTCCAGCGGGAGCTGCCGGCTGCGTCGCGTACCTGGTCACCTTCCCATTGGACACCGCCAAAGTACGACTACAGGTGACATAAAAATCGTGGTCGGGACGTGTTTGATGGAATTTAAATGTTTCATAAACTTTCCATTTACATCTAACCTTCCAAACGGATAATACAGTGAAACAATCAGTGCAAACTAAAAGTTCTTGCTTATTAACTTGAAACGTTGATCAAATGTAGTACAACATAGTTACAAGATGGAAGTCATCCACGGGTTCAGTAAATGCAAATATGACTGCAGTTACGTATTCTAGTAGTTATGAGTGCAACATCTATTCAATAGATTAAACCATAGTTTCTTTTATTTTTATATTCATTGTGTAGACCATTTTTATACACTAAGACTGTGTTTTTGGAGACTGGCTTTAAGTACAAACACTGTTTTTGGGTTACAGGTCAACTGTATCACTGTGGTGGGACTGGATTTTAGGGTCAGGTATAAACTTTTAAGGCTTAGGTGTAGTTTTAAATGTCTGGTTTAGGCCATAGGAATATACAAAGTCAATGGAAAGTCCCTGAAGGGACAGAGAACTTAAATTCTTCTTTATTTTAAAGCAACACTAAGAAACTTTTCAACCTTCATAAAATATTTTCATGACTTTTGTGATTATAGATTGCCTTACAGGTCGTTGAATGACACTTCTGTCTTGTCCATATCGCTTTAACCGGCACTTAGAAACTTTGAGGAGGGTGGCAGGAACCCTGCTACGCAAAACAACTAAAAATGTAATGACTGTTTTACGGCATTCGTCACTTCCACTGTTTCTTATTTTCAACATCACTATATGACATTGTTTCACCACAATTAGATTTATACCTCATCGCTATTCATCCTTCACACAGCCACTGGAAGCAGAAATGTACTTCAAACCAACTGCAGGGGACCGGGAGATCAGGATTTGACGATGCTAATCGCTGATCCTCATTGGAAAAGCAGTCTTCCTTCAAGGAAAACACAATTGCTTTTGTCCACAGTGGCGGCCAAAATCAACCAAAACTTCATTAGCGTTGCTTTGAAACAGAGCAACAGGCATACAATAGCAATAATTTTCTCAACATTTTACCATTTCAGCATCCTCATACTGACATAACGAAAGAATCCACTTTGGTTACCAGGTCTAAGTATCATAAATCAAAAGCCTAAGTTTTAAGCCTCGTTTACCTGAGGAAATATTGCCTTGGACCCCAGCATTGGCTGAAAGTGGCTTTTTGAAGTCTTAACAAGTGTGAAATCTTTTCCTTTTGGTATATTTCTCTTATGCTTTATCCTTTATTTGTAGGAAGGCTCTAATTGCATTCACATAATGGTAATGCATTTCTGGGCTGCTGTAAGAACATTTAAAAGATGATTTGGCTTCAAATTTTTAAATGTTTAAATAAGAACCCTGTTAAATACGTGAACGTTTATATTGTAACATGTTTAAAAAGCTCATATTATGTAAATACTTTTAAAAGGGACAGTAAGTAGTCTTATTTTCCGATGGTATTTTTAATGTTTGTGTCTTTAATAATATGTATCCAGGTTCAAGGAGAATCACAGGCTCTATTAAAAGGCCAGAAGGCGAAGTACAGAGGTGTGTTTGGCACCATCTTCACCATCGTGAGGACCCAGGGGCTGCGGAGTTTGTACAGTGGGCTCCTAGCGGGGATGCACCAACAGATGTGCTTTGCCTCGGTCTGGATCGGCCTGTACGACACCATGAAGCAGTTCTACGCCCACGGATCAGAGAGTAAGTCCCTGCTGGTCAACTCTGCACATCTGGGAAAGCTTTCTAGAAGCTTAGAAAATTGAAATAATGCTAGGAGCTTTTAAGGCTTTCAATCTTTTTTCACAGAAGAATAAGACGTGTTAAAGCTTAAACTGTGAGACTTTCTTTAGTTTATTAAAGAGAAACAATTTATTTATTTATTTACTATTTCGTAATGATTATTTTATATTGTGATTATATATATATATATATATATATATATATATATATATATATATATATATATATATATATATATATATATATATATATATATATATATAT
>JAVLVB010000318.1:4039755-4057177 GCA_032876305.1 Orestias chungarensis | reverse complement strand
TCACTGAAATACGCAAAGTAGCTTTAAAAAATAAAAGTCTATTATGAAATAAACAAATAAATAAATCTTGAAATAAATGAAAACAAACAAAATGTATGTATATTTTGTTTTATTTTATGGGGGTATGTATTTATTTCATAGAATATTCGTTAATCTATTTATTGCAATATTTATTGATTGATTTGTTTGTTATTGATTTGTTTGACATACTAGGAACTTGTTTTGGTGTAATCACACTGAGGCAGCCATTTGCGGCAGAAATGAAATTTGGAAATGAGAACATTCAAAGCTCTAATTGCATCTGTTTTAGTGTCAATGTAATCCATCCCAATTTATGTTAAAGTCATGGTCTGGCTTGTCATCGTTTCATTATGAGATTCCTGCATTTGTTCAGGATCTCTCCCCACTTTCTTTCCCTGAACCGCCTTAGTGGTTCTGTGGTGCAAGTTTGATTTATGCCTATATTTTAATTGTTTTTATTTTTTTAGAGCAGTTTTTATTTGCTTTCATTAATTGTATTGTTTTCATGATTACACCACCAGGTTGTGTTCAAATTTAAATCTGAATGTCTAGGTTTAGGTGATTTTTTTTTTTTCCACTTACTGTCAGCAGATCACATTAAATCTCGAAACCTTGAAATTTCTTTTTTTTTTTACACCTTATGGTGTAGTTATTATATAGTTTATATTATAAACCACATGTAACTTCACATGTGAACTCCCACTGAGTGCTGGGCCATTTGCACTGACCATGTTGCTGTATCGTCATAGTGTATTCCAGCCTCCTTGTGGCTTTCTTATTGTTTTTCTCCACCATATGTATATTTTCTGACTGTAAAGGACATATTTTTTTCAGGCTGTCTGCTGAACATAGCCCGTAACGCCATCGTGTACTGGTCTGAACTGGTGACCTACGACGTAATTAAAGAGCAGATCCTGAAGAAAAAGCAGAGGGCAGGTAGTTGCCTGTAACCTTTTGGTCTCTTTCCAATCTTTGTGAATGTTTGAGAAGCATTCGCTGCGTTTTCTTCGCAGACAACATGCCGTGTCACTTCACTCCAGCCTTCACAGCTGGCTTTTGCACCACAATCGTTGCATCTCCTGTGGACGTGGTAAAAACCCGCTTCATGAACTCTGTTCCTGGCCAATATGGTGGCGCTGTAAACTGCACTCTGACCATGCTGCTTAAAGAGGGGCCCTCAGCCTTTTATAAGGGGTAGGTCTCACTGCTGAAAACCAGGGAGATCCAGTCCCACGTCTGACCATCTTATTGTTTCTCCGTAGCTTCATGCCGTCAGTCCTTCGCCTGGGATGATGGAACATAGTGATGTTCATCAGCTACGAGCAGATTCAGAGAGCTGTGGTGAGATATCAACGATCCTGGGAGTCACGGTTCAGAACAGTGTGACTCCTGCCTAAAACACAAGCTGTGCAGTCTTAGCAGAATAATCTGTTCTTTCAATTCAAAATCCAGATTTTAGAAAAAGGGATCAGATGAATAAGTAATAACGACGTCAAATCAGATTCCTCTGACACTAAAACGAGATTAATTAAGATTAGGTGATTCAGAGTAAACTTTGTTTTCAAGTTCCACTGGATTGTCTGTGCAGTTTGTTTCCGTTTTTGTTTACCTCTGGCCTCATGAAGAATCCATTAAGGCAAAGTATAATTTCAACATTATGTATGTAACACACATGTGAAATATGTTGTTTTTATGTTGTACCCTAAAAAAAACTGAGAAAATAAAAAGTTTTAAGAGATGGTGTAACTTGACGAGTGATCTTGATGTCAATGTTATTATTGTTTAAAATTGCTTTTGGGAGTTTTCTCTGACTGTATGGAAAGTATTGCAGTGCTGCTCTTTTCCCAACTAATACCTCCTTCTGTTGTTGAAATTTCTCAAAAAAAGCCAGCAACAAACTTTTGTTTTAACAAAACAACCATTTTTTTCACTTCAACTAGCAGAGCTGGATGATGTTGGTAAATGTTGTATTTACATCACAGCCTAACATTTCTGTATTTCATTAGTTAATGTGGAACATCAATATGATTAATAGAAAAAAAGTCTACAGCACCTGTCTGCGTATAATTAATCTTTATAACTATATTTCTCTTAGGGAAATACATTAATTTAGCAATGATATACTGATATACCACATTTAACTGTTAGCCTGAAAGGTTTGGTTCCATTAATGGTGAAAAACTGCGCTGACTTGTTAAATTTCCCTCCAGGCCTTTTTCATCCATTTCACAGCTGGGGAAGACAGTTTTAGATTTAACGTTTTATCCTGCAGCGGGGAAACGACCCATATTTCATTAATGTGACACTGAGGAAACATCGTCTCATTTCTGGTTTGATAATATGCAAAAATGTGCGATGACGTTTCACCCTGTTCTTATAACTCAGGAAAATAACACTGAGGACAGATGTGCAAAAGTGTTCATGTGGTTTTTCAAACATGGCAGCTTTAACCAGAATCATAATAAAAATGCTCATCTCAGAACCTGATAGATTTTTATGATTTCTCATAAATATCCTGCAGCTCACTTAATTTGCTCGGACGCTCTAAGCTTTCTACAGTTTTCCATGAGCCAAACAAAGCAGGACCGAGACTTTCAGTCCACACTAACATGGCTGTGGAACAGTCCACCTCTACAAGTATGTTGACTCCTAGAAAGACAAGTTAAAGTGCTTTACGAGACAAACAAAATAGTTCATCGCAGAGATATAATAAAGGTAATTAAGTTGGAAAACAAGCTAAAATGAATCTCTTAACAAAGCTAATCTAAGTTAATTACTTTTGAGTGTTGATCATTTTAGGCAGTAATCTATTCAATTAAAGAGTACAACCATAAATTTAAGATCTGCATGGTCGTTAGTCATTAAACTGCAGTATTTTTGTAAAAAAAAAACTAAACTAAACAAAAATGGTTTACAATTTAGTTAAAACTGTTACTATTTCAAAAAATTAAAATGGAAAAAAAAAAAAAAAAAAAAAAAATGTAATCTTGAAAATATTAATCCGGTTGATAGAACACCAGCTTTGTAATCGTGTTTATGTGTCTCTGGATGTCAATGTCAAGTTTTTGGGTCTACTATTTTTTTGCTGTCTTTTGATTATTGTTCACTTGATCCAAAAATAATTCAGGTTTCTGCTTTTTTTTTTTTTAAATAGCGAAAGGAATGACAAATCCATGAATGTTGTTCTAATTCTATTGACCCAAACAGGTCCCTGTCCTTAAAGGGGCATTTTAAAACATTTAGACACACCATGAATGTATACAGCATTTTCATATGTGAAGGTATGCAGTTACTTGATTAGTCTAGTTTTATCCACATACTACTTTTTTGTCGCCCTGTGGCTTTTCTGTTGCATTTTGCTTTTTACAATTTATTCGGGCTTCTGGGCCAACATACTACGTATTCAGGATAACTGTGTAAGGCTTTAAAATAAACAGTTTAATTGTATTGCACTGTTCAAACACTAAGCAGTCCAAAGTACATTACAGAAAAACAACAAAACGTTTAGGATTTTTGATGAAATGAGAATTCAGTATCGCCAACAATAAAAACAAATATTCTACAATGCAGATTTAAAAGGCAAATTTAAATCTCAATTTAAACTGAGAGACCCGATGACAAGTTCCCTCATCTTTAAACTGATGCCATCATATGGCGTGTGTAACTTTGACCTCTAAATAATTTGAAGCAAAGTATCTTCAGTTAGAGCAGGAAGAACCATCCTGTAAACATATTTTTTGTATGCCAAATCCCCATGTTACATTTTCTTCTGATTATTACATTTCTAATAACATTTCATGTAGTAGTAAAGGTAATAGTAAACCAAATGACATCAAAAGACTTTCTTTAGATGAGGCGTTTGTTTTCTGCTAAATAATGTCAGTGAAAGCATATAAGTGAACGAGTATTAAAATAATAAAGAACTATACAAATGTGTTTTTTTAAATGTAATTCAATAGAAACTGTACATCCTCAGTGTGTGTCAATAACCATCCAGGGTATGTTTTTGTGCCGCTGTCTGTCGCATGAACACAACCAACCATCCTTCTGTCCTCAGAATAACTCTGCTTCATCTATATGTAGCCTGAGTTAATCCCTAAGACGTTCACCGCTGATGTCCCTAACCGCTCGTCAGTGAACGTCCTGCAGGGCGTCAGGAGCTTCAGCCCCTATCAGCATGCAGATTCACAAAAACAACCCTGGAAACAGGACGCCTCCCATCTGTGAGTACATCTTTCATGTCATAATTCCTCTTAATTTGATGGCTGATAATATTTAATAATAAGATAAATGTCATGCTTGTTATTCAGTGCTCGCAATTTTTTTATTTTTTTTTTAAATAGATGCAACATTTCTTTTAGGACCGTATGTGTTGCATCAAACTACATTTTTTATGTTGTGTTGTCTTGTGTGTGGGTCCAGTGCTCTCTGTAAATATTGTTAAGTTACAAGCCTGTTGAAGCTTCCCACTAAGTGACATAAGAGGCTTTTCAGTTCCCTGTATAGTATTTTAGGTAACGGGGACTCTCGTTGACAGGATGATGATTGTTAATTACTGGCAGGCCTCACTGTCACTGGATGAAAACCTCTAATATCTCGTATGTTCTTTTATAGTTGCTCACAGTGCTTCCTGTTTTCAGGCTGTGCAAATTCAACTTTGGTTTTAAACTTTGGTCCCAAACAATCCTCCACTGGTTGAATATTCAGAATATATTTTGCAAGAATAATCACTTTGCTCAAGAAAAAGTGAATTGTGTTGCCAGTAGTTACATTTTAAATGTACGTTTTCCGTCTGGGTCAGTTTGTTGTCAGCAATGTTTACATACCTGTGCTGTCAGATAAGCCCTAATTGTTTATCACATGTCCTACTATGTTGTAGAAAGATGTTCTAAACATACGAAAAGAAGAGCTCATAATTTTACTGACTGCACAGAACTTTTTTTTTTTTTTACTGAAAATATTTATGTAGTAATTTTAGGCTCAACTTTGACTTTTGATGCACCAAAGACCCATGATATGAGTTCAGAGTTTTAGTGTCCCTGCAAATACCTCATAAGTCACAAGGACTTTAATGAGTACTGTACTTGAACAGACATGCAGGGTTTGAATTGACAGCACAAAGTTGACCTTGTTTCCAGTGATGGGTGCAGTCCTTAATGCTTGATTTTTGGTAATCCCCCTTTAGTCTTCTGTTCTGAATATTGATGAAATTGTTTTAGGCCTTTTATTTTCAGAAAAAATACTACTTAAGGTCAGTTAGTGGACAGTTAATACTGCATGATTCACTAGACCTAACTTTCATTAAGGTTCAGGGTTGGGATCTATGTCGCCGAATGATCCAAACTTGTCAATTAATGTGAATTACTAAAGTCATATTTCACCTTAATGACCCCATTAGAGATAATATTCTGTGTGTGTTTATCAAATGATCGTGCTTATTAAAGAAAACACTTAACTTCAGTTTATCATTCAAATCGGGTAAACATGCCTCATTCACTCCCATTTTCTGTTACCATTATATTTGTATTTGCTTAGAAGTTGCCTTTTATTTTGTAGGTCAGAGGCTGCAGTGTTGAGTAGCCATAATCTTTCATCACTGGAGTCCTTTCCACTTCCAGCATGAGCCAATGTTAAAGGTGGAAAGCACTCAGTCGGGTTTATTTAGGGTCTCATACCAGCAGGATCAACAGAGTGCCAGAAGAAGTTATATTAGTGTCAGATCTGACTTACAAAAGTTTTTTTTAAGGCTAAGTGCTGTAAGATCTAACTGTTTGTTGCAGGTATGAGCTATTGTTGGTCATACCTGCCATCAGCGAACCCTATGATATACACAGAGCCCAAAAGCAAGATTAAAATACAGAAATAACATAAACCATATCTTCAGTCACGAGGGTTTAGGAGAATAAATAAATTTTCCATAACATACGCCGTCAGACTCATTAAAAAAGCATGTTTAGATTTTTAATTTTTACATCCATTTTTTCATGTGTTCCTCTTGGTACAGTGATGCAGTGTCTGCCCATCCCACTGGACCATCTGTGGGACATTCATCTGTAAACAAGGGAGAGCCATCAGGAAAAAAACCATGAGCACCGACACCGTCTTCACTCCAGAGATGGAGTCAGACCCACAGGGCGAGCTGGCCGACATGGTGGCATCCATGAACGTCCCTGCCAACCACCTGACCCCTCCTAATGGCTACCGGTCAGGAGCACCGAGGTCCGCTGTGGGCCAGAGAGCTCTTCTCACAGACAGGAAGATGTCTTTGCAGGAGAGGGGGAGCCGAGTCGCCCGGCAGCCGACCATCGAGACCAAACGGGTGTCTATCACCGATGCTGATGTGAAGAAACTCAACGGACTGTCTTAGACTTACCTGAACTTCTCATTTCTGTGACTAAAACTTCTCATTTGGCCTTTACAGGACTGTCTCCAGCTCAACCAGTATAAACTGAAGAAAGAGATTGGGAAGGTGAGCCATCAATATGAAAGACGTTGTTTTCATTTATGGTTCTTGAATTTTAAAGCTCTTCTATTTGTCCGCTGCAGGGTTCATACGGAGTGGTGAAACTTGCCTATAATGAAGATTCTGAACAGCATTATGTAAGTTCGGGCCTAAAACTGAATAAACAAGTTGTAGTTTAATTAAATAATCAGTAATCAATCTTTTTTTTTTTATCAGGCAATGAAGGTAGTGTCAAAGAAGAGGCTGATGAGGCTGTGTGGATTTTTGCGTGAGTAAGATCAAATTCTGATGATAGTCTCATTCAGTTTTGTATATCTTAGGGTTACGGTTAGGTAATTTTCAAACCAAAAACTGAATGCACAAGTTTGAATATATTGAATATATATATTGCATCTAATATCTGGTTGATTGGTTCTAAACAACTTGTACTTTGAATACCTTCGCATTTTTCTATCTGGATGTACATTTCCTGTCTAAATTAGTAGTTAGTAGTTAGAGTTTACGCACAACCATATACACAATCATGTGCTTTATAAATAAAGCACCTTAGGTAACTTTGTTAAAAATCTATTATTTATCAGCTGTCTTTTAAAGGTGTATTGGTGTCCTGACATTAAACAGTGAAAAATAAAAACAGCTCACTTTGCTTTTCCCAGTGGTCCTAGTGCAGGTTGCAGAAATACCTTTAAATATCATTCCGTCAGAAACATTCAGAGCCAAGAAAAATGACTTAGTAGTGTAAACCACGTTTGTGTACGTGCCACTCTCACTTTCCCTCCTTCTGCAAGGTTGCCATTGTGCTGCAGTTGTTCTAAATGATTAGCTGAGCGGCTGACATCATGCTCTAGAACACCTTATTGAACATTACATATTGCTTGAGCTTCACTGGTTCCCGCAGTTGGACTGCATAAAATTGCTGGCTTTGCAGCAATCCTTTATACTAAACAAGGACATGGCGGAGAACATCTCATCGACATCACAAAATGAATATGGCTTTCATTCATACCTGTTCGTTGGTACTTCCAGGTCGCCTGCCTCCACAGGGATCAAACTCTCAGCAGGATCCGTTTCCCAAATCCACACAACCTCTGGAGAGAGTGTACAGAGAAATCGCCATCCTCAAGAAGCTGGACCATCCAAACGTCGTTAAACTCATAGAAGTGAGTGGCTACAACCAGAAAAACAAGCAGCAGAGCAACATAGAGCTAAACAAACACTGTTAATGTCTCTTGCAGGTGCTTGATGATCCTGATGAAGATGGACTACACATGGGTAGGAAATCATTGACCTTTTCTATTTCAGCATAATTATCCAAAGCAATTGATCATTAAATTCGGATTATTTTGTCCTCAAGCCTTCGAGTTAATGAAAGAGGGGTATGTTTTGTATATTAATTATTCAGTTTGATATGTTATTTAGCAAATGAGGGCACAATAACATGCAATAGCGTGTTGATGTGTATTTTTCTTACTCAGGCCGGTGATGGAGGTGCCCACAGAGAACCCCTTAACTGAGGGTCAGACACGCTTTTACTTCAGGGATGTCGTCCTGGGAATAGAGTACTGTGAGTGCGGGACTCAGCAGATAAATTATCTAAATGTGAAGAAAGTTGTTATTTACATGCTTTTAACAAACCTACAACTCCATAGATGCTAGCAGGTGCGGCCTAAACCCAGGTGAGGCCAGCAACGACTTTTGAGAACAACTTGTTTTGAGATGCAACCACTGGTAGTGAGGGACGACGGAGGGATGTTTATATTCGTTAAATTTAAATCCACCTAATAAGTAACTGATAACTGACTGACTAATAGTTACATTTATCTTTTATTAATGATTATAAAGTGGGTTTTAAAGATTTAAAAATGTTTCATTCACAAATCGAAGTGGTTCTTTGGATCTGTACTTGCTTCATTGTTGGGACAATTTTCCAACAAATACTGTTTTAGGTACAGACTACTCCCCAAAGCCTGATCTCTTGTGAGGACCAGGCTTTGATCCCATGTTCTATTTTTGGGTTAGGTGTAGGTTTGGGACTATGGTGTTAATTTGGTTTAGGCTGGATTCAGGGTTAGACTATAGAAATTCATTAAAAAAGAATGTAAACAAATAAAAGTCCTTGCTAGGATACTGAAACACACTTGGGTGTGTATGTGTGTGTACTTATTTAGGTATTGTAGGACCGTCTCTGGCATATTTACTAACAGTTTTAATTTGGAAGTGAGGTGTGACTTCAACTTCGTTTAAGTTATAGATTTAGGAATATACTGGTGATGGGCAAGGTTAGGGTAAATGTTTAGGTACGGTATAAATGTAGTTACTAAAATGAATGCAAGTCAATACAATGTCCTTAATTGGGTACAAATGGAAACTTGTGTGTCTGTGTGTGTGTGTGTGATTGTAGTGCACTACCATAAGATCATCCACCGAGACATCAAACCCTCTAACCTGCTGCTGGGGGACGACGGTCACATCAAGCTCGCGGACTTCGGGGTCAGTAACGAGTTCGAGGGTCCCGACGCACTTCTGTCGAGCACGGCGGGTACCCCAGCATTCATGGCTCCCGAGATGAGGAGTGAGCATCAGCAGAGCTTCAGTGGGAAGGTGTGATGTTCGTCAGTATATTTGACTGCTTGTGATTCACTGATAGACCGCCAGCATGGAGCCCATCTGTGACAGTTTGAATTTTTGTCCCTCAGGCGTTAGACGTGTGGGCGATGGGGATCACGCTGTACTGCTTTGTCTTCGGGAAGGTAATTTTGCTTGTCACATTACCTGTAACATTTCATTTAAACACAGTTCTCAACCTGTTTTATTTATTCTAGTGCCCGTTTTATGATGAGTGCGTTTATACTCTACATGATAAGATCAAGAACAACCCTGTGGAGTTTCCAGAAACGTAAGTACCCATAGCTAAATTTTTACCCAAAGCTTATAAACATCAACTCTGAAACAGGAAACCATGTTGAAGTAGCACAGTTTACTTCTTTTGCTAGTGATTTGCATTTCTTTCCTTACATTAAGAGTGTAACAATCAATATTCTTTATTCTTGTTGTCATGGTTAAATGTTCTCATCTTTTTTTAATGCTGTAGAGCTTGCAATTTATTTCTATCTTATTAGCAAGGCTTTTTTCATAATTTCTTTAGGTCAGGAGTGTTCACCATGTCGAGAGGAGTGCAGGTCGATCGCTAACTGATCCGCGTTTGAATTTATGCACGCATGCGCATTCTACGCTAGCTTTGCCTTAACCGCCATCGCAAAATACGGTGTCGCATAGTGAGTCTCCCTGTCTATCTTAGCAGAGGCGTAGCAAGAGGCCGGGGTAGCACCGTGAAATCTACCTGTATACATGTATGCATGTATATATACTTATTGACGTCTTTTTGGTGCTTCTTAGGTAGAAATTTAAAAGTACTGAGCCAATTGTCCACCATAGGTTTCTTCCTAGAGTTGCTATTTTTGTAGATATATGAAACCCTCATCATAAATAAGCTCTAATTTCTGCCTGGAATTGTGGTCAAATGTTCAGCCAGATACTTTTACAGATAGTAGTTTAGTCTCTCTGAAATTTGGAAAGAGACTTTTAACCCAACATTGGTCGGAGGTTATTTAAACATCTGAGTTTATTTGTGTATTGTTGTTGTTTTTTGTTTTTTTACCATCTTATCATTTGAAAAAATCCATTAGTGACAATGGACAGTTTGATTGCATCAACAAATCTGCCAAATGATAATAATAATGTGATACGTATTTACATTTAAAATAAAAAAGTTCTTACGCAGTATTTGTCAGTTTCCTATTTTAATGAATACATGCTTTGCTTTGAATGATATAGGATTTTTTCATATCACGATATTGTTTTTCATTTCAGGCTATATTGATATATATCACAATATAAAACCAATCACCATATTTGTCAAGTTTAAATGTTCTGTAGCTCATTAGCGAAGTGTGAAATCAGTTTTTTTTCTGTTCATCATAGTAGATGTACCGAAGGAACATACGAAAAAACAAATATATTTTTAAATAATAAAAAAAAAAAACTTGGTGGTTAAAATCAGTGCACATAGAAGCAGCTTTCAAAGACAACATAAAATGAAATGTTATATTTATATCTTATATGGTGAGGCAATAAACAAAACTAAACAGCAGACATGGCTAAATGGACATATAAGGATCAAATAAAAATGCTAGGAACAAATAAAAAGATTCTAACCTGCTAATACAGTTTCTTTTAAATAGGTTAAAAAGTGTTAAAAGTTAAGCAGAATAAAAATAAAAAACTCTTTTAACTTTAAAGTGGTTTGAGATAAAGGTATACTATCAATGAGAAGATTGTTCATTATGACTCAAAGTCCGTCATGGGAATTAAATCGTTCATCTAATTTGCATATTATGATGCCACAAGGTGGCTGCAATATTGGAAAGTGTTTAGTTTGAACTTTGAAGGGGTTTTAGATAGTTATTTATAAATTGAATTATATATTTATATGAATAAATAACAGTATTTTTTCATTCAGAAAAACACATTTTAGATCAATGGGCTCTCCGCAATTACTAACAGGACCATCAAAATTTCCAATCTGATAATCTTCCTCTTCTCTCAAGAACAATCTCCTCCTTTTCAGTAACGTTACCCACGTTCTCTGTTGGTTTCTCTGCAGAAGGAATGCTCATTTATTTTGTTGCTGAGTCGGCTGCCACAGCCCAAACATTCCCACGTGTGCCGCTTTGCTACTGTTGTGCTGTAGGTAAACATGTCAACCTGACCTGGTTCTGTTCTGATTGGTTCATCGCGGTACTATCACAATAGTCTTATACCTCGAGCGAGAAAATGTTTTTTGCGTACTAATAGCATAATCAGCCTGCTGCCTCCCTGCAACCGGTTCCATGTGATAAACGTTGTAGGACCCAAGAAGTTAAATTTGCAGCACATCACAAACAACAAAATTACACTTTTTTGTGACTCAGTTAGCTCAAATACAAAATGAAGAGAGAGATACAGGGGGAAAAAAGCAGTCAGAGAAATGATGGTCGTGCTCCTCATGAGACTATCAAACAACAGAAAGTGTCTTTTGTAAGAGGCTAAATAACAGCTGGCGTAACATGGTCTGGTACAGGAAATCCCTGCCATCATAAAAATCTACATCCAGTACATTGTTTAATATGAGCCGTAAACGCCTTTAATTTAACTCTGAGAATAAATATGTTGGTTTGAAACGTAATAAATTACCCACTACAGTGGGAGAATCTTTAGCCTGGCTCTGCTTAGCCTGATTCAGGATCAGCTTTTTCTGAATTTTGCCAGTCACAAAGTTGCTTTTTAGCTCTGATGGAAGAAGATGGAATAAAAACAGTTTTTGTTGGTGTTTTACAGCCGTTCAATAAGCGACGAGTTGAGGGATCTCATTGAAAGAATGCTTGATAAAAACCCAGCAGCAAGAATCACCATCCCTGAAATAAAGGTTTGTATGCAAAACAGTAAAAACTCATCACACTGTGAACCGGAGCATTACATTGGCGTGTTGCTACTGCAGATGCATCCTTGGGTAACAGAGAACAACTCGAATCCGCTCCCTCTGGAAGAGGAGCACTGCACGGCGGTGGAGGTCACAGACGAGGACATGCAGAACAGCGTTAAACTCATCCCAAGCCTGTCGGCCGTGGTGAGTCGCACGTTATCCAGCACCTGCCTGCTGGGATTACTGATTCCAGTTCAGATATGCTACTTTTAATTACTATGTTTCTAATGGTATCTCGAAAAATAGGTATTCTCTCTGAAATTGTTGTCAAGGTTAAGTATTATCATTTCCGCCTTAAACATGCTCACACTTTTTCCACAATAACTGTAAACTTCCATCTATTTTATTAGGATTTGTATGGGACAGACCAATATAACATTGTACATAACTGTAAAGTGGAAGGAATATATTGCAGTTTTTTGGGTTTTTTAAGCATGGCAAGCATCCTTTACTCTGATAACCTCAGGTCAAACTCAGCTTAACATTATCAGTCACTACATTTCTAAAAAAGAAATCTATAAAAAGGCAGGGCAAGATGAATATGAATCAGAGAAGCAGCCAACACACCTTGTGTTGCTCTGGAGGTGAAATGTTAATCAAATTTAAATCTGCACTTCACAAATTTGGCCTCGAATTAAAAAACAAAACAAAAAGAAAGACTTTACAATTTCCCAGAAGCCGCATATAAGATAAGGCTAATAGGCGGCTGATTCGGTAACATCATACAATACATGCGCATGCTGTTTATGGGAAGATAGATAGATGTAAAGACAAGAAACTACTGAAAAGAAATGTTGGAAGCTTAAAAGTAGACCAGAGTTTCAGTTTCTCGTAGGATGAAAAACAACATAGAGTCAGAGCGGCAGGATTGGTGTAGTAAAAATAAGCTTTTAATGTAAACGGCCCATTCAAAGTTTAGACTGAGCTTGTTTTTCATAGGACAGAGAAAAAAAATTTTCTTTAAATATTTAAAGTTGGTAGAAAAGAAACCCAAAAGATTCCTGCATAAAAACTTTATAACATGGGCTGAAGTTTGTGGTTATTCTTGCGAAAAAAGAAAAAAACGTTCAAGGGAAATGAATACTTTTTCAATGTCAGGATGTTCTGCCAATTTAAACCAACAAATTCTCACTTTTTATGGTATTATTTGTTCAATAAAATACATTCTGTACCTATTTTGTAAAGGTTACAGCTAAAACTATTTCATTTACTGAAGATTTGTATTATTTCCATGCCAGATTGTTAGTTAATCTCAGTATCACCAATCTATAGCCTATCTGTTTTTTATCAGTAAATCTTTTCTTTTTAAATTTGTTTGCTGAGCAGGCTTTAGAAAAATACATTCTGCATATCAATTCAGACCCTTTCTGATGTCCACTGCAGATTCTCGTCAAGTCTATGCTGAGGAAGCGATCTTTCAGTAATCCCTTCGAGTGTCAGGGCAGACGGGCAGAGAGGTCCATGTCTGCCCCCGGAGGTCTCCTTCCGTAAGTAGCCTACTCTGCAAATCCTGTCTGCTTCTCTCTGCCAGCTCTGCGATTAGGCCTCTAACAGAACAAAGCAGCAGACGCTTAGATTAAAAATAGATCAGTTCTATACTTCACATGTAGTGTGTGGCTCACATAAAGCATGAATGCGAAGACCGCTGCTGTGAAGAGCTCTTCATGATGCCTCTGAACCAGCGACCATGGGTGCACTGATGTTGTTTACCATTAACAAGCCAATCTTGTCAACGAGGGGCACGGACGATATTCTAAATTATGGAGCTGCAGGGTCGTCATCGTCCTCCTCCTCCACAATCACCCAGTCAAAAGCAAGATGGCAGCATTTAGCAAGAACTCTCAGACAGGATAGATTCATGCTTGTTTATGTCAAATTCTGATACTACAATCTGAATGGTGCAGATAAATAAAAATGTATTGGTCTAGCGTTAGGATTAGGGTCATTGTCCAATTTGGATAATCAAATTGTGCAAATTGTATCCTTCGTTTGCTTTTCTTTGTTGATATGAGTGTGGATTGCTATTCAGCTGCAGCTCATTTCCCTCTGGCTCCTTAAATGCTTAAAAAGTAATTTAAATGCTCTATTTCCCTAATCCTTATACCCAGTTTCTAAATTAGCGAGTTCTCTTGATTATGTCTGGATGCCTAAATGTATGAAGTTGCTAGGATGTGGAATGGCTATTGATGTTAAATAATTACTTCAGTAGCTTTACCAAACCAGGTGACCAAAGCCCACACTTTTTTTTTTATGTAGCAGTTTGATAGTAAGAGTCTATTTTCGTAATAAATAAAACTATCTTGCTAAGTGATCGTATTACAACTTTGCTGGTTGTGATTATAAAACTACAAATTAACGTTACGTCCCTTTGATTTAAGGTTTCTGCAACGGCACATAAAACATAGCAGTGGTCTTTTGTAATAAGAAACAGGTTAGAAACAGACTAGTAACATTATGCAATCTTTAATTTCTGGTCCTTATTATTCTTTAAACTATAATCCATTTAGTGTACCTGTAATTTCCCCATATTAACATGGAAAAGCCTATTTATCTTTATCTACCTCTTAAAACACTACTGGAACACCAGATTTAAGTGTATTTGTGGTGAAGTGTATTGGGGTGTAAACACTGGCATATTATATCACGTCTCCTTGCTGCAGAGGACTTTGGGGCTTACTGGGGCCTTCGTCTCATCCATCCTTGAGGTAAATGGTTTTGAAAAAAGCGTTCTAGGCTGAGCTTTATACGTAGTGCTTCGTACGAAGCTCAGCTCATCATGTTTGTCTAGCCTTAAGAGGATTTAAATTAAAAAGACAAATCAACACTGTCAGCTGTGGCTAAAAAAAAAAAAGCCTGTTGAAGAGCGTTTTCTGCTTCTCTACTCCTCTTAGATAAAAACTGATGAGCTACGCTTTAAAGCAGAAGTACTCTGTGACTTTTTTTGTATAGTTACTCCTCTTCCTCTTTACCCTCATCATCCGCTGTCTCCTAATACGCTCAAAACGCTTGCTAAATGTTTGTCTCCCATAGGAAAATCAGCCGAGAAGGGAGCAGAGAAGGAGAGTTGGAGAACTTGTACGAGGACGAATAATTTACAGAGAGCAACGATTAAAACACCTTCAGATTAGAGCTGCAGGGAGGCAGCAGAAAAGCAGTTTTTTGTACTTTTCTTCTGTGCTTTTCCTTTTCTGTTATTTTTTGTTTGTTTGTTTTGTTCCATGCTTGCTGTTGCCACCTACAGATACTCCTTTTCCACCTCTGAGGATCTTGAGATTATATTAGGTTAAAATAACAGACTAGATGTGTTTAGGTATTCAACTGAATAGATTTCTGTCCACTGCACTTTTTTATTGTTATTTTTTCTTTTAATGTTTCTGTAACAACGTATGTCAATTTTATCTATCGACTTAAGGTGTAAATATTAGCAATTTTTTTTTATCTTTTCCTACAGCACCTAAAATATTAAGTATATATTATATTTTATCTAGGGTTGAATTTGTGGATATCTGTAATGTTTCATATTGAACAGTAGATGGCAGCCCTTTGTAACTTTTGTTACTTGCTATATGACATCCTTTATTTATTAAACATTTATAATGTTTAACTTTAAAAGAAATTACAATTCATTTTTTCTGAAGTTAAAATATTTATAGATTTTTATTATTTTTTTCTTGAGTCTTTCGAGATTCAGATTTTTAAATACACTTAGGACAAGATGGCAAGCTTCCCAAAACAACTAGAATGTGCTCAGGTAAAGTTCCTCAGAGCAAGAAATTTAGTTTTTTGACATTTAAAAATGCTATATAATAATAATAATGTAGTATCAAATGTATTGGATACTCTGTTAAAAGTAAATATTTATACCATAAAGGAAGACTTTGTTGAATGACGTTTGATTAATTTGTTTTTAACAATAATTCCTCTGAGGTACACAGATAGACCTATTATAATTAATATTGTGAATCTGAAGATATGCAAAATACACCTCATGGATGCACTGGGACGCATCATCAATGACGTATCCTGGGGTCATCGGGGGTTTCGGGTCTTGAAACATCATATACCCTTACCCAGGTGACCCAACAGGCAGTGATGAAGCCACGACTTGCGTCCAAGTAGCAGCCCACAAATCTGCCCTCTTCATCCAAAGCCAAGTGGTGGCATGTTGGTTTGCTCTGTGTTTTTCTCCAGCTTTGAGAAAGGAGATTGCCTTGTTTAGAGCATGATAGTTTTTGCTGGAGCAGTTGGCTGAGGAGGCATTCTAAAGAGCCTCTATCAGAGCATTGTGGGCAGGAAGGTGTTTTCACTTTTCCCCCACACATTGAGGTTTGCTGGACTTGGCAAGGCATTATAGACAGCTTGCACTAGGAAGCGGACACGATGGAAATCAGGCTGCAAGATGTTTGCCCAGGTGATCCAGTGCTGCAGTGCACTCTCCCACCTTGTTCGTGCTCCCTGTTGCCATAGTCCTACTGCCTACTTGGATCAGGTGGTGCCTTTCCCTCTCATGAGTCTGTCTGATGAGGATCTTTGGGAAGTATCCCAAGCGTGCTCTGCCTGTTGCCCCAGTGCCCACCAGTGCTTTCTGTCTTAGGCCTGACTCTGCCAGCTCCAGTATGGGGACTTAGGGCCCTTTTCCACCAAACTGGTTCCACTGCTGGTTCGGTGCTAGAGCCAGAGTTAGCACCGTTTTTTCTGTGTTTCCACTGACCAAAATGGTTCCAAAACTGCTCCAAACTGGTGCTTAGCTAGCCCCAACTCTTTCTGGGGTCAGAGGAAAGAATCGTTTTGACGCAATGACTTAAGTGACAGGGGGCGGGGCTACGTAACAACTATTAGCCGGTGAACAGGAAAAGAAAAGAGTGGCCATTTTTTAACACTGGAGTTTCTTATGCGAAAAAAGAAACAAAATTGACCTGAAGTCAAACCAGCAGTGGTTAGTGGAGAAGACACTTCCTGCTCACAGTGTGGTCCTCCACCGAAGTGGAAAATAAACTTGCGGGGGCTTCGAGGACTAAACCGGTGTTCTGATACATCCAGCGAGAGATGGCTGAGGGAGGGCATGAGCGCAGTGGTGAGCAAATTATTAAAAAGCTTAAAAAGTGTTCTACTGGGTAATAGTGACGTACGCATACGCATGGAGCGACGTAATCACGTAGCTTTCCGACCAGCACCGGTGTGTGGAAAAACAAACGGTTCTTTGTTGGTTCGCACTTGGAACCAGCCGTGAACCGGCTTTAGCACCAGGACGGAACCAGCCCTTGGTGGAAAACGGGTATTAGAGTCCTTATCCTGCAGAGAAGGGGTGCCCACACTTTTTGAACCCGGAAGCTACTTAAAAGGTGACCAATCCTCTGGGATCTACCCCACTACCACCCCCCCTCCCCTCCAAAGAAAAAAAAAAAAAAAAAAAAAAA
>JAVLVB010000318.1:4010855-4039655 GCA_032876305.1 Orestias chungarensis | reverse complement strand
CTCCAAGCGTCCCCTACCTCCGTATCTGCAGCTCCACTGAATTTGCACTCCTCCTTTACGTGTACACCACACACATCCGGTCCTATGGAGGTCACTGAATATAGAAGGGAGCCATTATTAGACAGATGACAGCTGTTGCAATGACATCAGACACGTTCCTGCCTGCACAACTTAACTGTACATTCATATTTCTTACCTTAATCTGATGACTTGGACTGAATGACATCTGCCAAGGCTGCATAGTCCAGACAGTAGCTGCTAATAGCCAGTCTCAAGCAGATTTCCAGATAATCAATCATGGTTGAAAGGTATTTTGACTTGATAATCTTCATGTGGTAAAAGGCTGACTCACATAAACAGGTGGAACCAAACAATGCAGTCAGGGAGGTGGCACATTTCCTAATGTTGGGGTAATTTTCCTCTGAAAGTAACTTCTAGAATATTCCATGTGCCCTGGACTTGAGTTCAATGTCAGTTGGTAAAGTAAAAATCTCATTCTCCATACTAGGCATTTTCAGATGAAACAGCTGTGCGATGCTGGTTGCAAATGAATCAACATCAGCATCTTCATGAAATGGATTTCACATGAATGCAGCAACTGGTTCCAGTAAAGCAAAGTCTTGAAAACGTCTGTCAAACTCTGAAAGACAGTTGTCAATTTGCAGCGTGTACCGAGCACTGCCAAACTGCTTGACCGTTTTCTCCTGCATCCCAAGCTCTGAAGCAACATTTTGGAAGTGTGACAAATCCTGGTGCTGCAACTTTGAGGACAGATGTTGCATCTTTCATTTTAAAGCCTTTACTAAGTGGATCATATCAATAACAGTTTTGTCTTTTCCTTGCAGCTTTACATTAAGATAATTCAACATGTTTGTCAGATAGGTTAAAAACACCCACTTTAGAAGCTATTTCTCATCACTTAGTTGGCTGTACTTGGCATGCTTAGCTTCACGTAAAAACTCCCTTATTTCAGGACATAGGTCCTCAAAATCTTTGCAGGAATTTTCCTCTACTAAGCTATCTTACATCGGTGTGTACCAACAGCTCAGCATGGTCGCGATCAGCATTTTTCAAACGGGCACGGAACAGCCGTCTTTGAAGAGACCTGCCGCAAATAGAACAGGCAATCTTTGTTTCTACATCCATTCTCTCTTTCATGTTGAGCATTTTAGCGCATAAAGTTTGCTGGTGTATAATGCAGTGGTAATTGAGGAAGTCCCTGAAAGCATCATCCTCCCTACACTTGGCAATAAATCTGTTTGAACAGCCAACCATTGTAGTTGCTCCGACCATAGTGATAGACACAAGCTTGTAAACCGGGAGCTGGGTTTTTTCTACAAAGTTTCTGAAAGACTGGAAAATGTCCTCTCCTCACGTGTGGTCTTTCATAGGCAGTATTGTCAACACCTCTTCTTTAGCATTCATGTCACTAAAAACCATCTGGAAAAAAATGCACAAGTGGGCTGTGTCATTCAAATCTATTGACTTATCCATTTGCAGCAAGAAACACTCACAGTCAGTAATATTCTTCCAAAGTTGCTGGTTTAAATCTTCAGCCTGTCAGTAAATGGTTTGTTCTTGGCTGGTGTGTTGCTGTTCTCTCCAGGGGAAGTGTCCTGGGGATTGACCTCAAGCTGGAGCTGCTGCCTGGGTTTCTCACGTGTTGCTCATCAGCCTCTTCAAGCAGTGGAGGATAAAGGGAGGGGCTTGGGAGTCATTCAGCACCTGGTTGTTGACCTTCTATGGTCCCAGCTAAAGAACTCCTCTCAGAAGAAACCATTACTCACAATTTTACAAGAAGTTAAGTAATTCAAGATTTTCACTTACCGACGCTAGCCGCTCCACGGACCCCCCCATCAACCTGGGTTTACTCGTGCTTGCAGTCCGCCCTACGACCACACCTACAGCCTCCACCAATCATTGACACCTACTTCCCTGGATCCCTCCAAAGCTCACCACAACACAAGACAGGAAAACAGGTAATCTCTCCCTGGCTGTAAACTCTCCTGCATCCAAGTAAGACCCACAACCATAGGTCCTCCCGTCATCTCTCGGATCAATCTAATCACCCGTATGCCTTCCTCCACAGTTCCCAGTTCCCCCTTTTGACCCTAGAGTTCCCACAGCCACTCCGAATATCCCCATCACATCTACAAGATCATTTTCAATCAAAAAAACTTACCTGATCAGTGGTCTCCTGAGTTGCCTTCCTACAGGTCGGCCAGAGCCCAAACTAAAACCATTACACGGCCATAGGTTCAGAGCGCCGTGTAACTGTATTCCTTGAAAGCTGAAGAGCATTGATTGCAGATATTTCCGATTTATTTTTGAAATCTCGCAACAACAAGCCAGCTGCTTCAACAAAAGCCTCTTTCATAATCTCTCCGTCTTGAAAGGACCATTTGTGCTTAACATTTAAGTGGCTCACCCGGAATGATGTTTTGGTGGCTGTCGTTGCTTTTGTTGACCGTTGTGAGAAAAACAACGGCTTTCCGGACAACTGGGATTTTAGTTCCTGCACCATTCTTTTTCTTAGCACACTCCTCCGTGGAAAGTCAATGTCGTAGCTTTTGCGGACCATCCGAAAAACGCTCAGCGTTTCCTTTCTTTGGAATAGCAAGGGCGCACTGGCAGATGAGGCAAACTCACTTATAATAAGATATCGCGAAGAAGTAATTCTCCTCCCATTCTACTCGAAAGTTGTTGGTTTTCTTATTTGAACTGGTTGCGTCACTCATTTTAAAACTCTATTGTTATTTTTTTTTCTTCACAACAAAGAGAGTGAGATTTCCTGGTCGAAGCTTTAGATTGCTATCTACTAACGCAAAGCAAACTTAGATGGTGCATGTGCGCTTAACTTTGCATGGGCCCAGGAAGTTTAATCAAAACACAAACCGAGGGATGGGTATGACCATCTATTTCCCGTAATGCCTTGTGATTGACCAGCAGACCTCTCACGATCAACATATTAGGCACCCCTGCTGTAGAGCTTTTCAGGTGCATGTCACCTTGAACTCTTCTGTGAGACCATGAGAGGAAGCTGTTCCTTGTTCCATATAAGGCCTCGCAGGTAAGGCTGCGAGAACGTCATAGCCAGTTTCGAAGAAAGCCACTGATCTTCCAACATAGGGACTCAACTGATGTTATTTGAACTGCATAAATCAACAGGGGCCACAGAATGTGGGGCAAGATTTAATGCTGGTAGATTCAGTCTGATGTCTGTGACCTAGAGGTAACTCTAATCCTGAATTTATTGTAATAATCAAGGATAAGGCCCTTGATCTTACTGGGAACATGGTGGAGGTGGAGAGCAAGCTCAACCAGCTTGTGTGGTCGTAGACAATGGCCAGTTCCAACCACAATCACGCTAGGCTACCTTTGTTCTTGTTGGCGTGTCTGATGAGTTGACGACCCCAGTGTGTTCCAAGCAGTTGGGAGTAGAGATGCCTCCTTTCTGTACTGATGGGTCAATATAGCCATTCTTGACGAGAAACTCAGTCAATCTTCATGAGAGAGTCCCGAGAAACACCTTTCCCTCCACACTCAGCAGTGAGTTGAAACCAAACTCACTGATATCTCGTGAGTTCTTCTTTTTAGGGATCCAAACTCTCTCATTGGTCGGCCACTCTTCACATTCTCCAAATCAACTTCAGGATCCTCCACAGGTACTCTAAAAGGTCCGGCCAGCGCTTGTAGACCACATAAGAAATTCTATTGGGGCGTGGTGCCTTGACAACCTACTCAACCTCCTTCAGGCTTGGCTCCTTCAGGTTGAACTCCGTTGTTGGGGGAGTTGGTCTAATGAGAGCTTTGTTGGCCTCCAGATGTAGGTCTCTCAGCAGATCACTCACAGTGCCCTCAAGGAAGTGGTTTACTTGCTCTGTAGAACAATCAAGCCCGCCACTGAGCTTGTCCCCTGCAGTTGTTAAGTAAAGCCAAAGGGGTTGGTGATGAAAGCCACTCGCTTCCTTGCCCTCTCTCTTCCCCGTCTTCTGTGCCAGTCTTCTCTACGAAGAGTCATCAGCTTCTAATGCAGGATGTTCTTCAGTTCTGCTAAGGATTGCTACTTCTCCTTAGTTGCAGTCTTATACTGCTTCTTAAGAGTGCAAAGCTCCTGGGGCAGATGACGTATCTGGGTGGCCCTTAGGCTCATTGTGTAGGAAGTGGGTTTTGCTTTTCCTTTGTCAACCTGCCCAAATCTTTCTGAGGCCTAGCTAGCGATGATGGTGGTCAGCAATGGGAGTCGGCTGTCCGCATATCCTTTGGCTGTGGTTTCGAGGATGTTTGACACATTCTCGTCAAACTGCCACCACTCGCTCCTCTTGCTGGCTGGAGGCCACTTAATCCGCTGCTGTGGAATTACTCTGCTGGGATTGAGAGCCTGAGGTACATGGATGGTAGGTTGCGTCCTGTTCGGGCTCCTCCTGGGTCTCACCAGGTACAAGACCCGAGCGTTGTCCCTTATTGTCTTTCTCCAAGCATTTTATTCTAGCCTAATGGATGTTCAGTCCACGATGGTTCTTGCACAGCTTTCTGCAAATGCATGTTTCATTCATTGTTTGTCTGTTTTCCTGGGTCATCACCATGTGGTCGGTCCAATTGGAGATCTCACTCACCCCCCACCCCCTCGGGATGTCCTGGGGGTATCTCACTCTCACACTTTCCATAGCTTTATTGGGTACTTTCTCACGAAAGATTCAGGTGTGATTGCTAGCCCACACTGCCCCAAGTGCTGCCTTTCCCTGCTCTCAACTTTCAAGACCGTAGTTAATAGCAATTACTAATATTAATTTGACATTAATTTATGAAGATTAATGTACAAAACAGATCTAATATAGAACTTCATGGGAAATATGACCCTCTGTTCTGTATTCTCCAATAGGATCTATTTATAAATGATTTTCACCATCAGAGCATCTTTGATCTAAAGCACGTATTGCTATTCCTTTGATCATGCAGCAAAAATAAATGTTTTAGTTGTGAGGATGAAGAGGAAAACATGATGAAGCACAATGTAAATCCCTTAGCAATCTAATGCAAGTATTATCCCAAATTATCTCAAACTTCAGATTTATCACCGTGTGTTGTAAGCAGAGAGGCAGGACTCGTGGAGAGTACACTGGATTTGTTTGTGGGTGTGTGCATTAGTTTAAACTGTCTCTGATGATGAGAAAATAGGAGTATGTGGAAATGATTACAAGAAAATCCAAGCGATAACTGACACCACAGATATTATTTTGTATTCTTCCTGAATGATATATACCTAAAGATGACAATTTTTAAAGAGCGTATACAGAAAACCTGATGAGGATATTCATATATGTAATAGCGTTTTTTGTTTGTTTGCTTGTTTGTTGGAGCAGCGTTATATGTTACCACAGAAAATTGCTACAGCAACCAGAAATACTTTTAAATACACCAAAACTAATCCTGCGACCTTAGGCAAAAAACTTTAGGAAGTCGTACTGAAAAACCATCCATCCATACATCATATCCTCGTGGGGTCGTGAGGGTCTGCTGGCGCCTATCTCCAGCTTACAATGGGCGGGAATAAACATCTCCCCCAGGCTCTCAAAGCTAACAAAGCTGAATCAGGTTCAAGTTTTTAAAACTGATAGAACATAATCTTACAAGGTAGAATTCCCTGCTTATATCACTCACTAGCAGAGTAGCCACCATAAAAATGATAGCCCTCCAACCCATTTTCTCCCCAGCCACCTTTTGGTTGGCCGATGGATGGTCTCCTGGATTGGTCATGGCTCTCGGGACGCGGCCGTGGCTGCCCTGGGCTGAGCGCACTTTGGACCCTCCAAACCCCCTGGTGGATGCTGGGAGATGGGGCACCTTTTTGGACAATCTGGTCCTATAATTTGAGAGCAGCGCCACTGCTCCCGTTCTTACACACCTTCCACCTTCTCTCTGGCTCGAGTCCATAACACTCATCCACACACTTAGGGTTTTTGAGGGGGCTGTGTGATTCCTGGAGTGGGGTTAAGTAGACCTTTGCTCCATGAACACCTTCTCCCTGATTCTTAGCTGCAAATTAGTCACTATTACATACCACACAATCACTGCACACAGGGCGGTTAGGGGCAGGGGGGCTGTGCGGCAGCTGGAGAGTGGGGATCATGTTGCCGGTTTTGAACTGCTCCAGGCTCCTGGCATTTCCTGACACTAAGGGCCGGTGGTTGGGGCGGGGCTGCGGAGGAGCTCCGCTGTCTGCAAACATGCTTCCCTCAGCATCCCCTCCCCTACCATTTTTATGTGTGTGTGGGGGGGGGGGGGTCTGCGGGCTTGGGGCGGTGGTGGCAGCGCTGGTGGGCATGCTCCCTTGATCCCGACTCTGCTTGAGTGACAAGTGCCTGGCGGGATTGGTAGGGTGCTGCTCCTGGTACCTTGGGGGTTCTTTTCCACGCCTGCGGGGGCTCTGTCCCAGACCCCTCTGCGGTCCTCTGGGTGGGTGCGTGGTGTTCTTGCGGTTCGCTGTTTAATATCTTTGCTCTCGGGTTCCCCTGGTGTCCTGGACCTTGTGCTCCCTCTGCTCCCTCTGGGCTCCTGGAGTAGGGTGGCAGTGGCCCTCTGTACCCAAGGCTGAGCCTAATTCATGTAAGACCTACATCACAATTTCTGCATGCTCATGCGCAATCACACACTGTAGAGATTATAATATTTTGTATATTTTTATATTTAATTATGTCCCCACAGATTGCTTCAAGAGCAATCTGGTAGCAGCTAGTTATAGGTCTCCGTTATGTTTTGTTTGGTTGTTTTAGTTATTGTTTGTTTGTTTTGTTTATGTATATGTGCCCTCTCACTATCATCTTTAGTAGCTACATATTAGATAGTTGTGACTTACAGCTAGCTAGAGCATGATCTTTAAATCTCTTCAAATGTATGCTTCTGTTAAAGCTCTTTATTTTAGTAATACATCATTAAAGCTTAAAAGTTAAGTTAAGATCTAAGGAATTGTCCAAGCTTTAAAAAAAAAAAAATGTTTATGAGTCTGCTGAGGTCCAGCCAATTGGTGCAACCAGTCTTACAATAAGTGGAATTAAGATCACTCTAGTGCAGGGAGGCTGTCACGAGTGATTGTTGTATAAAGACACCTCTGTCTGGAAGGTCCATTTACTGGTTATTCCAAATTGCTATTAAAGCGTGCAGACAAAACAGCATTTCAAGCTAATCAGAGAAAACGTTATATTGATATATACAGGGAAATCCTGGAGGACAAGTTGTTTCCATCTGCAAGAAAAACTACGGATTTCAGGGATTTATAGAGTAGAATGACAGCAATCCGACGCACCAAGCTAAACCTACACCGAAATTATTTGAAATCAACAAGGCAGGTGTCCTTCAGTGGCCCAGTCAAAGTATATATATCTGACTTCAACAAACAATTTGCTGCATGATTTAAAAAGTGCCAAACTGACAAAGAAGAATGGAGGCAAATTGCAGCTTACGGATGAGCAAGCATAACTGAGAACTATCTGCACGGATCACACGCTACGATTGCAGCTAAACGTGTATCTAATAAATACTGACCTGAAGGTTGTCAGTATTTTTGCAATGCAGTCTCTTATGCTAAATGTTTATATTTATCATCAGTTATGTCTTTGACAATATAGTTATTTAGTATCTGGTCAAAAAAGCCAAGTTTTGTTTGATTGTTTTATTTGAATTGATTGCTGCCATAAAAGGGTTAAAATATCTACATAAACTAGCTAATGTGAGCTTTTATTTCCAAAACATGCTACATGTATTCACAATTCCCAATAGGCTGAATTAGACTTGTAATAAGTTAAAGTTTCAGGACTCAATATCTGGTTTTAATAGATATTGGATGTGTTTTAGTACCAGTTTCTGTTTTCCGCAGTCAGTGTTCTCTGTATGCTGAGGTGACTGATGCAATACAGTAAAAACTATGAACACAAAGGTTTAGACTGCAAAGGGAGAAAACTACATGTGTAATTTCCACTGTTGGCTTTCTTGTAATTGTCTTCCAAGCTCAATTTTAATAACTGCTCAGCCCATGGAAGGTAAAATGGTTGATTTGTATCCCTGCTGTCGGCCCGTTTTTTCTCCTCGCTGCAGTTATGTGACGACCGAAGAGGAGTGTTTCTGAGCAAAGATTTCTGTAGAAACAGTTGCCATGCAACAGCACAATACAGTTCTTGTGCAGAGCACTAACTTCACTGTACGACTGCTCTTTTTCTCTGTACCTAATGCAGCCGCGCAACATCCTGCTTGGTTCTCCTCTGTTCTCTCTACTCTATGCTCAAATGCATAATAAAGTCTTTGTTATTTTTTTCTTTTTTTGGGGGGGGGGGGGATGTGTGTGACTGTGGTGTCCTTGTTTCAACGGTTCGCTTCAGCGTCTGCTCCCACACCCAGACGGCCTTTAGTTTCCACAAACAAAGCCAGCTAGTTTAACCTCAGCTAAGCAGTAGTCCTTGGCTCTCACTGTTAGCGCTCTTCTCCTGCCACCGCAATGCAACTCACTGTTCTGGTTTCAGCATTTGACATCTGTCTGCGTGTTATTCCCCACGTCTGAACCCGCTGGTTTACTGCGAGCTGAACTTCAACCCCCCCCCCCCTGAGGTGGTGAAGTGAAAGAAGTGCACTTTTAATTTGTATTCCCTGCACTGTCGGGAATCCCTTGTGCCCACATACATAATGAGTCACCATTTTAGATAACAGACAGCAGACCCACAAACAAGGGGGGGGTAATTTGTCAACCAGCTGCCACCAGGAGAGCCGATTGTGAAACAAAGCCAGACTGGCTAGACGTTGTTAGGGTGGGAGCATTTTGAGTGTTTGCTACTCGACTTTTTACACTTTGTATCAACACAAAACAGCCTTTAGTTGTAAATATAATGGGATAATATTCTGAAAATGTATAGAGACTTCAGAATGATCAAAACCCCTAATGAAGACCCAACTTTATGGCAAACAGGTCAGGGCTGAAGTTCTGGATAAGTTTATTAAAACGTTTGGTTCTAAAAAAAGCATCCCAAGCTTTAAAAAAAAGAATATGGAACAACTCTACATTGGCTAAATCATGGCTCTCTGTTTAAAATGAAAGGAAAGTATTATCCATAGAAACAACCGAGTTGGTAACTCTGTCTGAGCCTGCAGAGCCTTAATAAAAGAAAGCAACCAGAACCCTAATTTTCTGTTTGAGACCACCTACTCTGCAAAAAAAACCAAAAAAAAAAAACATATATATATTGAAGAAGATGCTCCAGTCACATGGAACAAAAATGTGAAGTTTTGGCCTATGTAAACTGCAACCTCTGGTGGAAAACTATCCTTGAGCATCATCATTATAACAGATGGTACCAGCAGCATCATGCTGTTTTTTTTTGTTTTTTTTCCCCCTTTCATAGAGAAAGATTGCTGCTCAGGGTTGATATTTAGACAGATTGGGTTAAATACAAGGTAAACAAGTTGGAGGTTGCAACAGGCAATGTTCAGAGTACAAGCATGTTTTGCTAGCCCAACTTATTTTAGCATTTTCAATCAATTTTAAAACAAATTTTTAACAATGACAACACTGTTAGTAGTAGAGAAACACCCCAGAAGACTTGAAGCCAGTGGCAATTGTACAAAGTACAAATATAGGTTGAATTAAACACATGCAATGCTTTCTGGGGCTTCTAATGTGAATCTACTTTGCAATTATGCGTTACTTTGTACCTATCACGTAAAATCACAAAGGATTAAATGTCAGTTTGGGACTGTGAAAAGGGAAAGTATAAAATATGGGGTGTGAGTAATTTTGCAAGGCATTTAAGGATATCTCGCAGTTAGGACAGGAGGAGGCAATTGGAGAAAAGTACAAGTAAAATGCTTTTTAGAGTTCTTTACTACAAGGAGACAATCAAATGTTTATTAAGTCAATTAAAACACAAACCTTCCCACCAAATATTGAAACTTCACTAAGTCTTAAATTGAAACTTAATAAAAGAGACTTATAATAAGAGCTATAGTTTACATAAAGGCCTTTTATCTTGCTTTGTTATATGCTTTTACAGTTGTATCTCTCCAAAAATGGACGGCCATCAAGGAAACAAGCAGTTATGTAACACAACAAAAGGGAGGGGGAGAAGAGTTGAGGACTTAATTTTAGCCTCAGTTTTCACAAACTTGTCCTCATCAAGCACGTCTTTCTGATTGTTAAAAGAAATGGCCCCCCTCCCTCCCTCAAAAGAACGGTTTTGGAACAGAATAATCAAACTACTGCTCCTGTGGGCGTACAGGGGCGACTGTAGAAAGGTGGCACAGAAAAAATACTATTTTATCTAAATTCCATGCAGTTTTACATTGATATAAACAGTACTTCAAAATTTGAACAAAATACATTTATTTACCCAAAATACTATGCAGGTGATTCAAAATCTGAGACATCTAGAACACAAATAGACATTTGGATACATCAGTCTCACTGTACACAAAAGACATTCTGCCTGTGCATGTGCTTTCAATGTAAGACTTGCATTAAAGTATAATTACAAGAGTTTCTGTATGTTTATAATACCTTTAGGATAATGACAGCTGTACACGTCTGTTTATGTGTTTTTTTGCAAAGCGTTCAACAAAGTCATTCAAGTATAATGACTTTGCCCTTCTCCTCTCGATACTAAGAATGCCAATGTTGCTGAGCCTGTCATCATTCATTGTAGTTCCGAAATTATTTTGTATTAGTTTAAGAGCTGAGAAACTGCGCTCACAACTGGTGTTTCAGAAGGGTGTTTCAGAAGAGTTGGGTAAGCTGAAGTGTCTGCATGCAAAGCAAATGCAGAGTCACGATGTTACGCAGCAAATTTTGTGAATACTCCAACCAGGGGAAGTACAGAAACCATGAGCTGCTGAATGCCCTCTTTCTATCCGCTTGTACAGTCTGTGGATACACCTTCAGGACAGGTTGTGTTGGCCCATTTGCTGGACATCGGGATATGTCTTAAGGGGGGCTATTCAGAATGGTTGTTCATATATAATACACAAAATAAGATCAATGTGACTGTTTTGTTGCAGTCATGCACTAGACTTCATCATCACTAATATGTATTCATACTTTCTGAAATCATAATGCAAAAAAAGGCTAACTACCAAGTTCTGGAAGCATCTGATCATACAAAGAAATATTAAATTATTACATAGAAATGGGGGAAAAAAACAACAAAAATTATTTTAGAATGATCTATTGCGATTTAAATATGAAACGTACCTGCTGAAAGCTGAGTTGCAGATGGACCTTCAATGTCATGTCCAATTTCAGCATTATGAAAAGTTTCTGCAAAAGGTAAAAAAATAAAAATAAAAAGTTGAACAGTTAAATCTGTTACTCATATTTTTGCTACAAATATAAAAATAACTAAACTGAGGTTTCAAAGGTGTTTAATTTGTAAAACAAATCCTGGTTTTCTTTAAATTGTGACAATATAGACAGTTCAGTTGAAATTAATTTCCTTTTGTTATTCGCCATGAGTCCGATTAGGATGATTTATAGCAACATATTTCACAGTTCATTACAATTGTGGCAGAGGAGTTGTGTGAGTGGGTGTGACTGATTCAGTGTGCAGTTATACCTTAATTTGAGGAAATCTCTTTGGATGGCTGCTGCCCGTTCTCATCCATGACATTACTTGTATCAGCTGTCTTTTTTTTCTTTACAGTGAAAAAGTTCCCAATATTTTGCGTCCTTTTCATCTTGATCCTACTCTTGCCCTATTACTGTCTGTCCCTGAAGAAATCATGCATGTTTTTTGGTTAGGTTAGTTCAAGTCAGAAAAATGACTCATAAAACTGAAACACACAGGCTAGATATCACATGCCATGATGTTATTGAGTCTCGTTATTTAAATTAGTCATCAAAATATTTTAAACAAACACCCGTGCAAACAAGATAGCTTTACATTTCTAACTGTATCGCTTGTTAACTTTAGGGAACAATTTAATTTATCTCACGATTAGCCTGCGTAGCTTAAATCTTAACTCTATAGAACTTAGCTGCTTACATACAACTTACTTGTCAACTAAAGGCAACATTTGTGCCATATTTGTCACATTCTGCCCTGTTGGCTGTAGTGTGTGTGAGGTCTCCCACTTCTCTGCAGCACCTCCTAATCAGCTCCAACCTTCCACACCTGCTCACCCTCAGCTGCAGCTCATCACTGCTCGTCAGCATTTTAGCAGCAGTGTTTCCCTCATTCAGTGCCAGATTGTCGTTGCAGCATGCACTTCATTCCAGCATTGATTCTTGATTTAAATTCTCGGTTTCGACTCCAGCTTGCCTCTGACCACGTCTTCTCGTCTCTGCCCCGACCTTTTGTCTGACCCCCCCGGATTTTGTTTGTTCGGCTGATAACCAACCAAAAAGGCTCACCAGCCTGCCCCCTTCCTGTTGGTGTCTGGAGCTTACCAAGACCTGTCTTCTGCTGTCAGGTGAATTATAAGCTTGTTGCCAACGCTGTGAGGACTCACCAGTCTCCTTGTTTCCTGATGATGGCTGGAGTTACCAAAGACTGTTTCCTGCTGCCAGTTAAACTACTTGCTTGTTGCTACGCCTAAAAATAAAGTACTTTAAACTCTACCTGACATTGTACTGCACTTGGGTCCTAAAACCAGTTCTTTGACAGAACAATCTAGCCAATAATGGACTCAGCAGACAACCCCTCACCCCTGGGGCGTCTGATCAAATTAGAAGGCGTCCTGCAGCAACATGAAGTTCTGATGTCTGCTGCTGTCTCGGAGGCTAGGCAGACAGCCCAAGCTAATTAACGAACTCTCTCTGCACTGTCAACACAAATGCAGCAAATAATGACTTTCATCACTTCTTCTGCTGCTACTCAGCCGTCAGTGGCTTCTGCTCCAGCCTCATCTCAAGTTCCAGTTCCAACTGCTCTTCTGCCCAGTGACCTTCCTGAGCCCCGGTTGGGAGCTCCAGAGCGTTACGACGGCAACCCAGAATCCTGTGGTCCTTTCCTGACAAACTGTTCGTTGCTGTTCTCCCTTCAGTCCCGTACTTTTGCTTCAGAGCAAGCAAAAGTTGCCTTCACCATTAACCACCTCACTGGCGGGGCTCGTCTAAGGGGAACGGCAGAATGGGACAGACAAACCAATGCCTGCTCTTCTGTCACATTCTGCCCTGTTGGCTGTAGTGTGTGTGTGAGGTCTCCCACTTCTCTGCAGCACCTCCTAATCAGCTCCAACCTTCCACACCTGCTCACCCTCAGCTGCAGCTCATCACTGCTCGTCAGCATTTTAGGAGCAGTGTTTCCCTCATTCAGTGCCAGATTGTCGTTGCAGCATGCACTTCATTCCAGCATTGATTCTTGATTTAAATTCCCGGTTTTGACTCCAGCTTGCCTCTGACCATGTCTCCTCATCTCTGCCCCGACCTTTTGCCCATACACGACAAGCCTTTTGTCTGTCCCCTTTGGATTTTGTTTGTTCGGCTGATAACCAACCAAAGCGCTCACCAGTTCTTTGACAATATTATAGAGCTACATTAACAACTGTTAACTTACCGCCTTTTCTCCTTTTAAGATCCAAATTGTTGCTTTCTCTTGTGCCGTTACTGGGAGGTGTACCGTTTATTCTTCTTCAAGAACAAACGGTAAATTTCTTCCAGCTACTGACATGGAGTGTGAACTGGAACTTGGTATTTAAAAAAAAAAAGTGGGGAAAACTGGTCTTTAGTCGCTTCTTCTTCTTTATCATGTGGTATTCATTGGTGGTTGGCAAACAACTGGTTAAGGGTGTACAGTCTGACCTTCCAATCTGAAACACTAATCTGTATGCACTATGAACAAAGTGATTGACAGCTCTGGTGGGGGTGGTCGACGGGTAGCCGATGCCACCCCTGTGGGCTCATGGACGTAATTTTTTTTTTTTGGGGGTAGGGGGGCACTGATTTGGTCCCCTGCAGTTTTTACTACACTCGCTACACTACACCACAGAAAACCCCTTCTCTGAGTTTAGACCACCTACCAGCACTTGATTGGCTCTCTGTTGTTTGGCTCTCTTGTGTGATTGGCTGTCTCCACCGTCACTCATTAGAAGCTAATGTTATAATCAGCACCATAGAGAGTTCGGACACTCCAATTGACTTCCATAGAAAGTTGTTTTGTCATGTAATCTGATTCCAACGAGAAACGGTTTCAATTAAATTTATATTTTAATCAGTGCATTATAAATAAAAGTTCTCAGACTACAAGCACAATCAACTAAGTTTGCATGAAAGCAAAAATTATAATTGTCTTTCGACAAAAGTTAAGCATTCAACCCAGGTCTTCAATCAAAACATGTACAGCCACATATTTTCCTTTTTATAATAGGTATTTTTACTTTTGTTAAGGTTTTTGTACGTTATAAAACACTGCAGACATACGCTCATGTTAGGTAAGTAAACTTGTGGGGGAAAGTGAAAAAAGTCGTTTCCGCACAAGAAGCCATTCAAACTGACTTACTGGGCTGAGATGTTTGGAGCTATTTGGAGCTACATGAACCACATGACAACCTATCGGGGAGTTTAAAGAGTTAAAAATACTGGACCCCCCATTTTTGAAATCAAAATTCGTCCATGTGTAGGCTGATGCCAGATGGTGGGGCGCAATGCAGTTTAAAATGCTTCGGAGCGAGCGTTCCCCTTAAATATCTTTATAAAAAAGCTTTGGTTGAGCGTTTTGGCACTTAACGATAAATAATACAATGTCTAAATGTTGGCCTGAATAATTCATTATGAAGCAGTCAAGCATAACGGTTGTCTTTGTGCCAGAAAAAAAATACCAGTCTCCCTGCATCAAATTGTGAATTATATCTGCAAGGAATAAAAAAATTATTTTGTTAGCCTTATTTGTGTAATTTGATGCTATTTCTTGTGAGAGAAAAAATAATCTGCTTCTACAGCCATAGATTGTGATTTCTTTCTATCCTTACATAGAAACATATAGTGTCTTTAGTGGGGGGTGGCTGTCACATTGATATTTCTGGTCTACTCACTGTCTAATCTCTGGCTGCAGGAAAGCCTATTTATAGATCTATCTACGCTCTCAGTTCCCCTTTTTCTCTCTCCATCCCTCTTTTTTGCCCTCCTTCCCTACCTCTAATGGCCTGATATGTCTGCAGTCGTAAAGCTGCAGAAATATCTGCATAAGCTGCAGATCATAGCAAAGTTTTTTGTTTTTTTTTTACTTCTAAAAGAGTTTAAGAAGGTGTTCAGAAATTATGATCAGAAAGAAGGAGTCGAATATTTTTCTTTTTTTGGTTACTTAGCCCCAAATAAAGTGTTGATTACAAGTAAGTCAGTCTTGGGGGCATTGGGATAAAGACTTAAAGCCGGTCCCAGCTCAGTCCCACATCCTTAAGCTTTGACAAATGGGTCAACATCTAAGGTTAGATCTATGAGCACCTGGACGTTCGAGGTTTTACTTTAGTCAGGAAGGCCGCATGCATGCAATGTGCTGTTGAGTAAAATCAGTAGACAACAGAACCAGAGCCAAGACCTTGTGATGACCTTTTTGACAAATTTCACAAACTGAAATGTGGGATGTAGCAAATAATCTGGTGTTTTAAATGTCAAATAAACAAGACAGGAGGAAAACAATGCTTTGTAGCCAGTCGAATTATGCTAATGCTAATCCAAAGCTGCAGTAATACTTGCTCATTCTCACTGTAAATAATGTTTATATGCTAAGTTATAATTTAGTCCAATCACTTTCAAACACTCATCTGTGTCAATGTAACTGCTTGTTTTTTTTAAACCATGAACCCGCTGACATGTCTAACGGACTCAGAAAACCGCTTGATCTATCATCTATGAAAAGGTTAAACAGCCTGCCATTGATTAGCAGAATGATTATGTAACCTCATCACTTGTTCAAAATCTAGTGTTTATAGAGCCACTGTGATGTAGCTGAATAGATTTTTTCGTAGTTCAAAGATGGTTGGACTCATTAGTTCATTTTATTGGTGTTGTATTATATTGACCAACACAAAACAAGGCATATTTGTGGAAGAAAATTAAATATTTTCATTGCAATTACCAGAATTTTTTTTGGGAGGAGCTCTGATTTCTGCTGATGTCCTGAGATTTTGTTCGATATTTCAGCACATTATTCTTTTCCCATGATTGTCATCTACTGTGAGAAAACTACCAGTCACAAAACAACAACCTGACCCCCTCATACGTCACAGGCTAATGCAAAAATTGTCATTTTAGCCATTTTAATCTGATTCTTCCTGTTGGGCATAATGGCTTCTTCATCTCTGAGGAGTCTTTCAGCACACGTGGTCGTGAATAATTACTCTGTGCTTCACATTGTCTTTTCCTTTTGTTTTCAGGTAGATGTGCATGTTTCACACCAAAATATGTTTGTTTCTGTGACACAGGTGTTTAAACAGATAGCTGTTTGAACAGATGACATTTTCAGTCATCTAGAAATTGTTGAAAGGATGAGCAAGGCTTGTGGAGCTCAACTGTTCTGTCCATGATATCTTGGTTAATTTCTTTTATATTTTTTATTGATGTTTGTTTAAATTGTTGTCTAGAAATACCTTGAAAAAGGTTGTTTTATGCACAATGGTCTTTTGAGCAATTAATGACATTCCCACATCAGAAACATACCCAGATTGAATGATTGCTTTGGAGCTTCAGCAAGTTCCAGCCCCTCCACCAGACTAGCGGCAGAAGCAATTCGCAAACACCCCATGGAAAAACGCCACACAATTTCAAGAAATCACATTACATCATGGAGCTCTTGGTACAACAATAAAAACGGATCTTACAAAAGTAAAAATTAGAAGCTTAGAAAGTGATGAAATAATCATCCGGGGTTTTCCAAATTTTGTAAAGGCCTAGTTATCTTAGCAGTTTTAATGTCGAATAAGAAGTCTTTGATACTATTTTAGCATTTTGCAAATAGATGCTATAATAATGACCCATAATGGGAATATTTCTGTCTGATTTATTATCAGGTAGTACAACAAATAGATTACTGTTTCTATTGTTACCTTTTTAATGATTAGCAAAGAGCCAATGAAATTTAAAAAGTAGAAAATAGCCTACCAGCATTTACCTTGATATATGGAGGAACTCTTTTATACTTCAAGGATGATATACTCTGCATCCTTGCCTCCCTTCATGTGATGACTGTTAATCGAAAGCTAGGGTAGCGTAGAGTGAGGAACAAAATGCTTTCTGTAAAAATAATTGGATTAAAAATTATTTCCTGAGATTTTAAGCATTTGATTATTCCAGCAAAATTATCTCTTTAGTGTTTTAATTTACATGAATTTGTCTTGCGTGCACTAAAACGGTTTGTACTGTAGCTGCCGAAGATACAATTACACATCCATCAGCTGGCTCCTGAGTGTTCAGGGATTTGTTATGTCACCAGACTTCCCCAATATCCGGTATCCAAGCATGCCAAAAAGTGTTGCACCGCAATAAAACACTGGCACTTAGGTGGATCGATGTTAAATACTGATGACTCTTGTGAGCTTAGAGCTTTTTTTTCTATTATTACAGGATGCAAAAGGTGTCTGGAGCAAGTGCAGCAAGGAGCTCAGCTGATGATGGCATCCTTATTATAGCCTTAGCAACAGAAATGGGATTGGAAGCCATGCAAATAGAGCCGCTCAGCTATTGGTTGGTGAGGAGGACCTTTCAAAGCACAGAAAATGTATCTCATGAAAGCTTCAGTGCAGCAGGCTGCAGCAGGAGAGGCTGCAGTCGCAGGGTGGGGATGGAGTGGTGGGGGTCCTAAAGGCTTCACTGTAGCTTAGTCATTTAAATGCATTAAAACCCTCAGATCTGCAACCAAATAGCTTTAATCTTTTGTGTGAACATGGTATAGGCTAAGTGAAAAGAAACCCTCAAGAGAAGCTCTCCTGTTATTATTTGATCTTGGATAACACTTCATGATTCCTTTTTTTTTCTGAATTGTTTCATAATTTAAGTCTTCAATGTTGTTTTAAAAAGAACATCACGTTCTCTGTGTTAGCTGTGTGAGCTGGCTGTGTCTTTGCTCTGCTGCCAAAACTGAGACTCCATCTCATGTGATCACCCACAAGCACTCAGTAAATTCATCAGCGCAGGTTTATACAACACATACCGTACCCACCTGAATGTGGTTCCAAGCATGCATGCGTATCACACACACTCATGTTATGTGACCCGCCAAGGCTTACGTAAAGTCATAGTGGGTTCCTGTGTTGCATTGTGTGGGCAAAAGGACAAGTTAATCCTCCAGAACGAAGAAGAATAACCTGCATTGATGCAAGGGTGGATATATATCACAAAATGAATATATAGCTTGATAGCAATAAACAAATAACTTTAATGGACAACAGATGGCAAGCAAATAAAACATACAGACTGTACCCCGTTTCTCCTCTTAAGCCAGATCCTCTTTGATCAAACTACCTCATAACTTGTACATGCATGATGCTGAGTCACAGAAACAAAAATTAAATCAACACCTAATCATAAAAACCAAATAATCAAAGACTCAATGTAAAGTAAAAAGTAAAATATAATAAAAGCAGCAATGCGTAGTTTATTGGCAATGACGAGAGTCCCAAACGTTATTTTCTCTTTCAAATAACCACAAAAAAAAAAAAAATGAAATTGAGATAAAAATAAACCTATTCGCTGTGCGAGCATTGGTTTATCACATCATTTGTCTGAAGACCCTTTCGAGACCTCCTGCTCTACTAGTCATTTAAAAATAAATCAAAGCAGTTGTGACATACTGTGAGCTCATGCAAGGCTGACTCATGATGGAGACACATAACTGGCGTACAGGAGCAAGGTTGTGCTACTGACCTTAAGGCTTCTGGTTTCCTTCTCAAATTAGTCAAACTAGAAATTAACAAAAAAATAAATAAATCAGAATAAAATAGCCCATAAAACTGCTGTCCATGTGAATATATTAATAGAAGTAGCAGCATTAATGACAACACATCTGTCAAGCAGCTTGTTTAGTGTTCGTTCTCAACCTTTACTAAACTGTCAATGTGATATAACAGTGTGCATTAGTGTTGAATGTGCATATACTTAACATGCTAGCAGGATTTTAAAAATACTGTAATAGATTCCCTTTTTTTAATGTTAGAGATTAACTTGCAAATGAGGCATATAAAATGATACAGGCACAGAAAAAAAAGCACACAAAACAATAAAACGACCTACGACTGAAGGGCTTCCTCTTAAAAGCAAAGTGTACTCATGGGTGACACCACAACAATACACTAGACCACCATGGAAATGGTGCATGTATAATTTAGTCATATCTTTTTTATTATCATAGCTATTATTCCGGTTCTTGTGCAACTGCTACATAATGACTCACATTCAAGATATTTATTTTGTCACTCAGGAAACAGCTAAAAGGTATAAAAAATAATAAAATAAAATAAATAATTCAAAGCATACTGTCAGAAACAAAACATGGTCCATGAAGTTGGATTTATAACAGAAACATTGAGCCTGGAAACGTCACCATTATTTTTAAAACTGGATAGCATGACAGAAAAAAGTTCTAAAAAAAACTTTTCAAAGAACCAAATATATCGTAATCATACTTCAAAGTGACAAACACCAGTTGGTAAGATTAAGTAAGCACTGGTGGGTTGCTTTTTTTTTTTTTTAATCATAGTTTTTTTTCTTTCATTAATAAATAAAATACACGGATTGCATGTCACTAAAGCAACGCCCGTTACAGGTCAATTTTTACGATCACCATTTTGGTATAACAAATAATAATAACAATAATTAAAAAATGAAATCAAAATAAATTAGAAATCAAAAATCAACATCAGACAAAGCTTGTTTTTTTTTCTCTTAATCATTATGAATACTTAACACCCACAGTATAATTTAATAAAGTCAAGCTACTGTATATAAATACATCACCAGCATGCACAATATTGAATAAGCGATATTATTGTTGTCATCATGTTACTCTGAAGAAACAGTATAGTAGGCATGTGCATTTAATAAAACGAACACAGAAGTAAACCACAAACTCTGAAGCTGCTTTTGTCTTTATTTATTTTTTGTTGTTTTTAATGTTTGTTTTAACTTTTAACTCATTTCCATAAGTCTCTGCCTTTAGTAACCCTCACCTCCAAAAAAGAATCAATGGCTCCGTTAACCCAACAGACTTATCTGTGAGATGCCAAAAACACTTTAAATAGCAGTAAAGGAGCTAATTTTGTCCTAATTTCGCAAATAAAGAACTACTCCTGTATAAATTTGGGGGAATTTTTTTTGCTGATTTTCTAATTGTTCGTGTAAGATTAACCGTTTTCAGGGCACTCTTTTCTACCACTAGAACCAATACAACCTATTTTTATTTTTTTTGTGAGACCATATTTTTGTTTTAATTGCCCATTCAAGCATTTTCTCTCTCAAGTGACTCAGATGCATCTCTATCACGCAAAATCTAAGTAAGCAGCTTATCTCGACAAGATCAGTCTCTGTGCCAGTGTGAGGCTGCCATTTCAATCCAACAACAACCACTTCAGGCTGATTGACTGACATATCAGTGGTTTTTGGCAAATGTCAAAGAGAAAATCAAGAAGACAGAGGCCCCCTTTTTCAACTGTCATATATATTTCTATATATATTTAAACTAAGATTTTAACCTCCCACTCTCACCTCTCTTTTTGATTCTTTTCTTTTAACACATGGAAAAATAAAGAACTGCTGCTGCGGTAGTTTCATCGGCAAAAGCGGCTGCCAAAGTCCACCGGCCCTTCGTAATTTTTTTATTTTTTGGATTTTCGAGGCGAGCCTCCCCTTTTAGTTGTTGCCCTCCCCGCCCTCGTCGTCCTGCTGGTCACTTGTCCACAGTGTTAAGTTGTCTCGGAGCAGCTGCATGATGAGAGTGGAGTCTTTGTAGGAGTCCTCGTTGAGGGTGTCAAGCTCAGCGATGGCATCATCGAATGCGGTCTTGGCCAGATGGCAGGCCTGCTCCGGGGCGTTCTGGATCTCGTAGTAAAACACAGAGTAGTTGAGAGCCAGGCCCAGGCGGATGGGGTGGGTGGGCTGCATGTGCTCCTTGCTGATCTCATGGGCCTCGTTGTAGGCCTTCTCAGAGGACTCCACCACCGTGGCCCTCTTCTCGCCAGTGGCCACCTCAGCCAGGTACCGGTAGTAGTCGCCCTTCATCTTCAGGTAGAACACCTTGCTCTCGTGCTGCGTCTCGCTGCAGTTCTTGATCAGGAAGTTGTCCAGGAGGTTGAGCACATCCTGGCACACGGCCTCCAGCTCCTTCTCAATCTTCTCCCGGTAGGCCCTCACCATTTCGATCTTCTTCTCATTTCCGTCGGCGGAGGTTTTCTGCTCGATGCTGGAGATCACCCTCCAGGAGGAGCGCCGGGCGCCCACCACATTCTTGTAGGCCACGGACAGCAGGTTCCTCTCCTCATTGGACAGAGCCTCGTTCAGCTCTGTCACCTGAAAGACAGTCAGTAAATACTGTTCATTCCAAAGAGCCACACTGGTTAGAAGACCCCTCTGAGCTGCTACATGCTGTTCAAACAACATCCAAGCTGGTATTATCACACAAACTCCAACTTTCAAAGACTAAGCCTCCATCGTGAAAACAAACAGAGGTTTAGTTGAACCCCAGTCGCTACGGAGAAAAACCTCTCCAAATTGAAGTCCAATTCCGACATTTTAATTAATTAGCAAGAAGACACATTCATTTTCCATCACCATGATGTCCCACCACTCACCCTGAACATTAGGGTCTTGGTTATTAAGATCGTGAACAGATGTGTGCTTAAACTAAAGCAAAAAATCAATGGAAAAAGGACAATATTGAAAGAAAAACTTTTAATTTATGGAACCTGAAATGGCCACATACTGCTGGTTCAAGATACACTCTGCCTTATTAAGTAACATCTTGAGGAGTGAAGCTCACTCAGACCCAAAGAAATTGGCTGTGACTGTCTGGCTTAGTGTCTTAGAGGCGTGACATTGGTGGGTTGGCTTCAGCTACACTATCAGATAGTCACTTACGTAAGTTACTTCGATAAAGTAAACCTGTAAAGATGAGTCCTTATCTATGAAGCCAATGGCGTTCATAGATTTATTAACCAAGCTGCCAAATATTACACGAACTTTTAAAAATCCAGTTAGCCTTAACTAAAGAAAATGTTTGGAGAAACCCTGTTAAACTACCGCATCAAATATTCACATCAGCTATATAGGATTATTTTTCAATTAAATTTTTAGAAATATTTATTACAAAAAAGCATTCCTATGAGTCTATTGAGTGATTTTGTCTCTCGTGCACTTCATTGCAACCCATTCAAAATGTTTTTTTAATGGAGAATTTACGTATGACCCAATGATCCTTAAATACCCCAGCCACACTGACTATTCTCACTATGCCAAACCGTCAAGCAGCAAAGTCAGCTAAGCCCTAAATAAGTACACAGATGTATGAGTACTGAGCTTGGCATCTCAGGGGTGTAACAGTTGTCTTAAAAACCCCTGAAGTCACTTCAGACGTTTAAAACAATTGAGGAGTTTAAGACAATTGAGGAGCCACAAGAGCTAGGGCTTAAATACAGTGTCATCATTTAAAACGGTTAAAAATATAGTAGCTCGACTTTCATTGATGGAAATGTACACTCAAAATAGTTTCTTTAATTTTGCAAAAAACGTTTTTACGCTTGCTTGAGGTGGTTTTAGGCCTGAGATGGAAACACATTTGCCAAATAAGCTACTATGTAGCAAATATCTAGCAAACTTTCCTCGTGTATTAACTCCAAACTAGTAGATGGAATCATTCATTTCCCCTTTAAAGTTTCCCCTGCTTGGTGAGCCTGTGTTCAGCCGACAGTTGGATTTAAACATGATAAGTGAAACCTTTTCAAATTTGTTTTAATTTTTAGTCACAAAACTTCCTCTAGCTGAACTCCAGTGATGGGGTTTGTCTTGACATACTTCACCACAGCCCATCCAAGGGGGGTCTATGTCTGAAGGACCAAACCCTAAATCCTCAGTTAGATGGTCGCCATCAAGACATAAATCTGACTCACACCTACATGAGTTGGATGTTACATGGCTTTAACCACCATGACTGCAGCAGATCCCCCATAACCTGCAGACCTACAGTCACCGTATGTCCCATTAAAAAGGACACAAAAAGAGCAGAAAGTGTCTGAATTCTGGATTATTCTTGTAAAAAGGCTATCATTAATTAAATGGCCTTCGGTGTAGACAGAAGGGGAAAAAAAACTCCCTTCAATTTAATCTACTGCTCCCTTTTCTCTGCTTCTGATTCCAATGAAATCAAAGCCCCTGAGAATGAACTTTAATAATGATTTCTCTGGAGGGAAGGGATCATTAGATTATCTATCTGCACTCATTTGGCAGCCTACCGTCCCTCTTCCACAGCAATTAGGCTGAACAATATTTCACTCATCATGCGCAATTTCCAGTTTCCATGGCAATCCATTTATTTAGTGCACCAGTAGCTCCAGCTGCCATGTGTGCAGCTAATGCCAGATAGCCAAAAATGACATTCAAGAAAGTTGGTGGGGGCAGCAGGAAGGGTGTGGAAGGGGTTAGAGGAAGGAAAGAGGAGCGAGGAAGAGAGGGAGGAAGACGTTTGAAATGGGCAGGGTGGGGGCAGCTGCAGTGTAAGTGAAAACCATCACGGCACGGGTGGTTCTCGTGTCACACTGACCTTCTCTCTGACTCGAAATGACCTTTTTACCTTTTTTGACATCACTCTGACTTTAGCCGTTATATTTAGAGTCAAAGGCTTCAGTTGAGGACGAAGTGTAGACTATATTCATCTTTAAGGAGCAAAGATTACTGGTTTAATATATTGTGACGTCAATGCGAGTGGAAGGAGAGGGGGAGTGGGGGACTGTAGTCTTCCAAGTTATTTCAAAAATGTTCCAACATTTAAATCAAAAATCTGTTCCATTTTGAAGGATTGCCATTTTGGTTTCAGGGTTTCACTTTTATTAGAGGGTGCACACCTTTTGAGTTTAGACCTCACTGACTTTGCAGATTGATACACAAAGGATAGGAATCCCTCCTCACAAACTCTCGCATCTAACCCTGTGCAACCAGAACCTTCCCCCACCCTGCATGATAAAGGTTGAACGATATCAGGGATAATTGTTTCTCCCATTATCCGGATTCGTTTTAACATAGGTATGAGCTCAAAGAGGTAGCCGGTACCAGTGACACAGCTATTTTCCAGCCCCAATATATATCATTAAGGGGCCAGAGGAAGAAAAAAAGACGAAGGAAGGAAGGCAGACAAAGGATCTATCCTACGCGCTGACCAATAGGAGCTGAGAGAGCAGATGAGAGACAGCCCATCCATGTCATCTTCTTCACATCAGCTATTACTGCGTTAAATCAGGGCTGCGACCCTGAAAATGACTCTGAGTGGCTGCAAGCAGCACAAGGACATGCATTGAAAGGTGACGGTTAAAGGAAGACATCTGATCAAGCTGACTCACTGCAATATGGCAGAATATTCCAGAGAATTCCTGCTGCCTCCTATAGCGGAACAAAGCTAGGGTTCCTTTTAAACTCAGGCAAAGATGCTGGGATTAAACATACTGCTGGTGTTAAAAAAAAAGGAAGCTGTAATGCAGGATCATTTCTGATAAAGTGAGGGGGAGGAGGAGTGGGAGTAGAGGGGAGGAGGAGGAGGTGATGGAGATGGTGAAGGCAGCAGCTTTTTTTCTTAGCAGCCTCACAGGAGTACATTGGGTGGCAACAGGAAAAAAACGCATGAATAAATAAACCAATCTGTTAATACAATCTGTTATAGCATAGATGTGAGACCAGAAGAGGAGAACTGGGCCTGAATCTCACTGTAGTTTCCTCTGAATCGACAGAAAGGCACCGCCCAATGACAGCAGCAGCAGAACAGGGTTTGGATCGGAACCAGCACCAGAGTACGGTCGGGGATAGGGAGGAAGAGATTTACAGCTAATTTTTCAGCAGCTGCCAAGTGTGGAGCAGTTAAAACTGAGCCCATTCAGAACCAGAACCAAATTCACACCCAGTCATCCTACTCCCTGCTGGACACTGATAGACCTTGTTGGACCCTGATAGACCCATTTGGACCCTGATAGGCCCTTTTGGACCCTGATAGACCCTGTTAGCCCCTGTTAGACCCTGTTGGACCCGGCTGGACCGGACTTACCGACTTCATGGCTGCAGCCATGTCATCGTATCTCTCCGCCTGCTCCGCCAGCCTGGCTTTCTGCACCAGCTGCTCACGGTCAACCATCTTCTCTGAGGATTGGTTCTAGGGGAGTGTCTGCTCGGCCGAGCTGGATGAGCTTCGTGGATGAAAACGCTTGATATTTAAGATCGCAGTGCAGTGAAATCCTAGGCGAACCGAGCGTTGCAGCTGTTCCCTGATGTCTGTCTGAGCTCAGAGCAGACAGGACACCCTCCCTCCCTCTTTCTCTCTCTCTCTCCTTCTCTCTCCTCCCTCCATGCCTTTCTCCTCCTCCTCCTCCTCCTCTTCCTCCTCCTCTCCATAGGCTGCGTCATCAATTGGGAAGGTGGGTGTCTGTGCAAATGATGTAATACTCCTTAAATGGGAGGCAGACAGGACCAGGAGTGTTTGGATGGATGGTAGCATGGAGCTGCAACTCCCAAAGGCCTCATGGGAAATGTGTTTTTTTCAGGGTGGGAGCATGCTGGAGGAGAAGGCAAGGGTTAAATGGCATGATATGGCAAGGTAATGTAATTTATAAGCAAATATTTCTTAATAAAATCCATGTTTTGTAACAGATTTTCCTTACTTTTATTCTAATGCTTTTATTCTTTTGAGTTGGAAAATCTGATCCGCCAATTGCTTGACCGTCAACCAATGAAAGAGACCCCGCCATGTTACATAGCGGTGCATTTTCCCCAACGGGGGCAGAAGAACAACAGCCCAGGAGTAACAATGTTGGATGATGTCACGTTGCTGTTTGCTCCAAACCGGGTGAGATGAAATTTATTGACCCTTGTTGGCCCAAAGCTTCTTGTTATATTTAACAAAAGCATTCCACACAATTCATAAGTACTTTTGTCAAGTGTGGCCCTTATTATCGGAACAAGATCCATTGGGTTCAACAATAGATTCCTATTAACCTGGATTGCATGAAGCTCCCAAAGACACGATGGGATGCTGGTATTTTTGATAAAATATGTTTGAATTTAGAAAATATAAGAGGTCACATTTAAATTTGACCTAATATGAAAGTGCCACAAATAGTGTTTTACTTTCTGAGTTACAAAATCTCAGTCTGAATAACAGAAATTAAAGTTACATTTACTCTGAGACTCAGACATGACTTCTGCTTTCTGCTTTTGATACTGAATGACAGATGACCCCATCTTTTCCTGTTGTAGCTTAAAATATCTAAAGCGATGGGAAACAGGAAAATGGGGGGGAACCAAAACTTGAAACCCAGTTTGACCCAAGACCAAAATCACCAAATGTTCATTTCCACTCCACTTTATCTTTCAACGTAGTGTTGCATAATAACACACTGTAAGGTATTTTTGTGGGTTATTGTAGGACAGGCCAATACATCATACCACATTATGTGAAGGGAGGGAAATTAATTGATTTTAAAAAGTTTGGAGATGAAATCTGAGCACTTCAATTTGCATTTTATTACTCTGACACACCTAAATAAAGTCCAGTACAACTGATTTGAAGTCATAGAGTTATTAGACAAGTATCCCAAACGTTTAATATTCCACCTCAAAAATGGGAAAATTATGCCACAGAAACAACGACCATGATTGTGCTGGAGGAACTGTGGAAATGCACTCCTCTGCTAAAAGCTTCATTATTGGGTTTTTATTATATACATCTGACCTTTTATTAGGTAGTAGCAGGAAGTGTTAAAAAAACAAACAAACAAAAAAAAACATAATAATAGGTCATGTAGGTGATCAGGCCAGCTTGTGAAAGTGGTTTCCCTCAATAAGTAAGATCAAAGGTCGTGTTTATGGCTTTTATGACTCAACCCCACAGATCCCTATGAATTTGGCTTGCATAGCTTAAACCAGAAAAATAAATAAATTCAGATTTTAAAGATTAAAATACAGCTAAGTAAACAAACCACGTAGAATTTGCAGCTGTAACTTCTTGTTGGTCTCCAACTTAAAACTAAAATAAAATCCATTTAAAAATAAAGATCAAAGGTTATACTGTAAATATTTTGTACATTATGCATATTCAGACTGATTTATATGATTTAAAATTTAGATTTAAGGTTAAATGACCACTTACCAAAATATTGAATTTGTCTAATCTTGTTTTTTTGTTTAGGATGTAGCTTTAAACTTTGCATATTTGAAGATTAGGGTAGTGCAGATCTCTCCTTGGGTTGTTTGGTTTACAGGCTAAACTAGAACACTTTATTTAAAAAAAACCCACAGATGTCTTTTTCATTGTAATAGTAAAAATATCATTTATGCATGTCTGTATTAAATACATTGTGTGTATTTTCATATGAATATTTTTGATTTTACATTTTTTGGCTGACTGCATTTTCCCCCCATGATTCTTCAATAACATGCAACCTCAGCTTTTACAGCTCCACCTGCTGGTCAGGGTTTAGAAAAAGGCTGGAGACATCTTGTAAACCTGTTTTCATTCACATTTGAATATGTGGTAAAGGGTTTTAAGCTTGAATACAAAACACAAAAGAATTGTGCAATGCACAAGTAATTGGAAGAAAGTCCTCTAAAGTCTGATTTAATTATCAGCTACCTCACATTTGATGTAGATTTTTATAGGGAAAGTAGTGATCAAACTTAAGCTACTTCTTCCTCTCACAAAGAAAATAGGCCAACCTATTTTTCTCTCCTCTTGCTGAATCATGATCCTTGATCTAAACTGAGGCAAGTATAGCCTTTTAATGTTGTTGTTAATGAATTTGTAATTTCTTAGATGAGTTCAAGGTTGGTGGTAAATATTTGATATTTTTACTAGCGTGCAATAACTTTCGCTGTGGTTTTCTAAAGTCCTAATGTTTTTCGATAGATATCAGTGGCAGTTGTTTCTAATCTGTTCCTAAATTTGTTCTGATCAGGGCAAGATTTGTTTGTTTGTTTTTATTATTATTATTTATTTATTAGCCATTTTAGCTAAAATGCAAACCTCCTGTCGTCAGTCAGGGTTTGTTTAAAGGACCTCTTGGCTTCTACTTGCCTGTTGCCTGGGTGGTCAGTGTGGTGTTTTACCACATAGACCACCAGAGTTAGGGATTCCGTTCAGAAAAATTACTTTAGCTGATTACCAAGAGTTATCTGAAACACGCCAAAACCAGAGGGGTGGGGGGGTTGTGCCATATTCAGGAACAATATACCCATTCATAAATTAGTATTTGAGGTTTTTTCATCATTTGAGTATGTATCATTCTTTGTATTACCTTCTACAAACCTCCAAGGAACTGTTTTATTGATTATTTTACTGAACTACTTTCAATCGTCTGCACTAATTTTGACTGTTTGGTCATAAAAGGGGACCTGAATGTGCACATGGATACAGCCCAAGGTAAACAATGTAAAGAACTCACCGCTGTCCTTGAGGTGTTTGGTCTAACTCAGCATGTGAACAAGCCTACACACAACAGAGGACACACTCTAGATGTGCTTATCTCAAAGGGTGTTATTATTTTAAATGTGGGTGTTGTGGATGTCGCTTTGTCTGATCATTTTTGTGTTTTCTTTGACCTTTCTGTTACACCCAAGCCAACAGCTGACCCTACAGTTACTCAAGGAAGACTTAT
>JAVLVB010000318.1:3991707-4010755 GCA_032876305.1 Orestias chungarensis | reverse complement strand
GCAGGCAAAGTCTCTGTCCTAGTTCTGCTGGACCTGACCGCCGCCTTTGATACAGTTGACCATGTGATTTTATTACAGAGGTTAAAAGACTGGGTGGGAATCACGGGTATGGCTCTAAACTGGTTCAAGTCCTACCTTGAGGACAGGTGTTACTTTATTCAAATTGGGAACTGCGTCTCCGACCGAATGGGTGTGACCTTTGGGGTTCCCCAGGGGTCGATCCTGGGACCCCTGGGGAACCCAACCATGATGTGTCCTACCACAACTATGCTGATGACATTCAGATCTACGTGTCGCTGACAGCAGGAGAACATAGGCCTGTTGATTTATTGTGTCACTGTACTGAACAGATCAGTCTGTGGATGCAGAACAACTTCCTCCAGTTTAACTCAGACAAAACTGAAATCATTGTCTGTGGCCCACAGAAACAAAGAGAAAGTGTCATTAGTTACCTTCTGACGCTCTCTCTGAAACCTAAACATCAGGTCAGAAATCTTGGGGTAAAACTCGATTGCGACCTGAACTTCAACAGCCACATTAAATCAGTAACATCAGCAGCCTTTAACCTTCTTAAAAACATTGCCAGAATCATAGGAATAGTCTCTAAACCAGACCTAGAAAGACTTATCCATGCTTTTACCTCTAGCAGCTTAGACTACTGTAACGGCCTGCTCACTGGGCTTTCTAAACGGGCCTTAAGACAGCTTCAGAACATCCAGAATGCAGCTGCTCGTGTTCTGACCAAAACCAGGAAATATGACCACATTAGTCCAGTGCTCATGTCTCTGCACTGGCTTCCTGTCACTCAAAGAATAGCCTTTAAAACAGCCTTGCTTGTGTACAAGTCTCTTCGTGGTTTAGCTCCAAAGTACATATCTGACATGTTAGAGCCATATGAAACAGCCAGGACTCTGAGAACCTCAGGTAGTGGCCTACTGCTGATGCCCAGAGTCAGGACCAAACAAGGGGAGGCTTCATTCCAGTTTTATGCTCCTAAAATCTGGAACAGTCTTCCTGAAGAGGTGAGACAGGTTTCAACTCTGCCGTTGTTTAAATCCAGGCTGAAAACAGCCTTATTTAACTGTGCATATAGCAACTGAGTACTATTATTATTATTTTATTTTTATTTTTATTTTATTTCTTTTAAATTCAAAGCTGATTTTGATGTTTCATTTTCTGATCTTTTTTCTTATGTAAAGCACTTTGAATTGGCTTGTACACGAAAATGTGCTATACAAATAAACTTGCCTTGCCTTGCCTTGCCTAAATCTTTAAATATGACAATGTAGTTTTCATGTCAAATTCAGATCTTATTTTCAAGTTTCACCTCACCAATCTAAATAAACACTCTTGGATCTCTTGATTATCAGTGGATCACATCTGGCCCTATTTTACAAGCGTTTCTGCAGATGGACACTCATAAAGCGCTGCTCGGAACAAAACCACAGAAGAAATGCAGCAAAGCAGTCAAAACCTCTAAACCTTTCACAGCGGCTTAAGAGGGCACCAGGTTTTTGTTTTTTTTCAACACTGCAACTGAAATGTGGTTTACAGACTAGGTGAGCTGGTTCGTCTGCAACTCTGGGCATAACAAGCTTCACATGTTGCACTTTTATTCTGTGCATCCTCTTTAGTTGGTTTTTTTTATTTATTTTTTTAGGAAGACAATAAGTCACCTATTAATACAAGCGGTTTTGTAATTTAATCTTGGCAATTCCTACAACATTATGGCCAATTTTCTTACTTCTTATCATATTTTTCAAGTTGTTTGAACACAGGTGGGTTTTCAAACAGAACAATAAATACATTTTGAAACCAACAGCATTAACGATTATATGTAATCTTGTCTGTTAGATGAAATCAAAAACAAAATGCATTGAGGTTTGTGGCTGAAACATGACAAATAAGTAAAAATAAATACAATAGTTTTGGAAGGCAGACTTAAATAAAACTCAAAGGCCTTTATATCACCAACTATCTATTCAGGTGTCTGTAAGTGTTGTTGTTTTTTTCTGAGCTACTCACCTGCCCAGCCGACTAAAGCTCAGGAGAGAAAGTGTTGATTTTCACTGGCCAGTAAACTGGGCCAAGTCGTGTAAGGAGAAAGAGGACGACTAATAAAAATATGACCCCAATGAACATTGGACCTTTACAGAGCAGATTGAGGTATTATACTTGACTTCTCATTGCATGTCCTGGAGGTTATTTAATTTTATTGGCATCATTGTTAATGTAAAGAACTCCTTAAAAGGGGGCTACATTTACCTTCTTGTTGCATTTAAATGCATTACAGAAGGTAAATGATTGACTCCATGCCTTAAATTGAGGTCCTCGTTCTCATTTGTTTCCAATTCGCAGTCTTATGGTGCGCAGTCTTTGCTGAACTAATGAATCCACCTCCTTGCTTCAAAGAGGATTACAGATCCTTCTGCTTAGCTTAGTTACCTCAAATTAGGATGAAGCTAAGGAGAGGTCTGCTGTCTACAGCAGCCATCTGGACAGTCGGTAGCTGCAGCCGCCGCTGATGGAGACCAGGCTTGAGCTGGATGTTTTGATATACCCAGACGAGGTGAGGCTCACCACACCGGAGGACCTCAGGGATTGGGAGCTAGAGACTGCGAGCCAGTTGTCCTTCCCCACCATTAGGCTGTTTGTGGCCCTCTACCCTTACAACCCTGCCGCCATGTCTCCCAACCCCGACACGGCCGCAGAGGAGCTGCCCTTCGTGCCGGGCCAGATCATCAAGGTAGAGGCACCTTAAAGCACCTAAAAGATTTCATGTTTCAGGGACTCTCTGAAACACGTGTCTTGCTTCCTCATTTTTCGTCCGCTGAGAGGTTTCTTTGAAACTACATGCTGCTGCTTCCTGTTTGTGCATGCCTGCTGAATATGTACTGAGACATGAACTCTTCTCTGGAGTTCCTGTAACAATTTTTTAGTTTTTTTTTTTGCTTCTCATTTAGATGATTTGCCGCCTTCTTTTCCTCACTCAGTCTGCTGACAAACACACACACACAAACATACACACACGAAAAGCAAAACTTTTACCCTGTTAAAGATGTTGAATTCAGTTTTAATGCAACCATGACCCTAAATGTGATGTTCCTCCACCTTAGGACCAGGCTTTGAGTACAGTGGACTTGGCATGGCTGGTGATTACAGGCTCCTAAGAAGGCGACATAAACAAGTACACACATTGCTGTTTGATTAAAATGATAAAACGTGGTGTTTGTGGGTCTCTTTAGGTGTGTGGTGATGCAGACTCAGATGGTTTTTATCATGGAGAGTCCGGTGGTCTCTCTGGTTATGTGCCAAGCAACATGGTGGCTGAAATCCCGGTGGACGACGAATACCTGAAGCACGTTCTCATGCAGCAGGGTTTCCTGCCCGTGGACCATGCAGGTACCACCTCCGCATTTTCAGATTCACACACAGAAAATGATGAGAAAATGAACAAAATCAGCTAAACTTGAGATTTTATTGTTTAAAAAGATTGAATTAGAGCTCAACAGTTTTCCAGTTTCCGTTTTTTCCTTTATGTAGGTTGAAGTAAAATGTGGGTCAACAGCCAGGTTTAAACACTGCTTGTCAAGAGGATTGTTGCTTTAAGAACATGTTTGCACATTTTCTGCAAAGCAGGTATATCTGTAACATCAGAGCTGAGCGACGCTAGCAGCATCCGTGAAAACATGATCGTTCAAAGAATGGTGGCCTTATTTGACTATGATCCATGGGAACACTCGCCAAACATGGACAGCGAGGTAACCACCCTAAACATCAAACTAACCTCTTATTTTTGAGTCGCACTTATTTAAAATGAGTTTTCATGCATTTCAGGCTGAACTGGGCTTTCGATCTGGAGACATCATCTATGTTTTGGGTGACATGGATCAAGATGGCTTTTATTTTGTGAGCACAAGCTGACTCTGATTCTGTTACTGATTTCTGATTTAATATCCACAAAAAAAGAAGAAGAAAAAAGCTCATCGTTCTCTTCTTTTGAAGGGAGATCTTCACGGAAGACGAGGCCTGGTTCCCTCAAACTTTCTAGAGGTCTTACCGTGGAATTAGACGCTGTTCTAACACTTCTGCTACTAATGCCAAGTCTCATACACAATCAAATCAGCAGCTTTTACTGAGAAACATGTTAAAATGTGTCAAATATTTGTAAATATGTTTTATTTTATATAGTGGTATGGCATTGCATCTGCTGTAGATGGCCTTTAAATAAGGATTTATCACAATGATTGGGATGATAAGTATTGAAAAGAAACAGTCAGTTTATAAGAAAAGAATCTTTATTAATAAATTGAAAGAAAATCTGGAACTCACCTCATGTATACAAACAACAAGACATATCATGTTTTATTTATTCAAGAATGTATATACATATATCTTTTGTTTTATAAACCAGCAAAAATTTATGTTTCCAGTGAAATTACTTGATGGGTGTAAGGTGACTTCAGTTTTAGCCTTGAAAAAAATACACTTTTAGTCTCAGCGTTGTGCAGACCGGAGTGTATAAATATAGTTTGCCTTATATTATGTTAATATGCTTTCTGTAACATGCTCACCTTTAATGCAAGAGATGTTAAATAAAAAAAGAAATACATTTATTTTAAAAAAGTTTAAAAAAAAACATTTATTGAGTTTCTAAATAAATGTTATCAATATTGACATTAATCTGTTGGTTAACAGAATAAAAGGGTTAAATCAAGCGTTTAATCTTCGTCAGCATCCAGCTTGGTTCTTCTTCCACTCTCCTCTGCAGCTAACAGTATACTCATCCATAAAGTAGGAAACACTACACTGTGTAAAGAAGTTTAGTAGTGCTTTCTACTTTATGGGTGACAACACTGTATATCTGTAGCGTCTGGCTGCTCCCGCTCAATTGCTGATGGACGACGTTGTAGATGAAGGCCGATTTTCACAAAGTTTCAACTCAACATGATTATTTTTAAATGGAAAAAGAAATTTTATTCTAATAAATAATGTAAAAACAAGTTGATAAGGAGGCATTTTATGTAAAGATAGACAAAACTATTCAAAGTTTTAAAATTGCCAGATTATTGAATGAACTCACTTGTTGAGACGTTACCCGCGTTTGGACTCCTGTAGAAGAGAAACCCCGAAGTGAGCGCGACCTTTTTATCTAACCCGTCTGAGACACGTGGTCGACACAGGAAAAGCTCACGCACACATGCACACGCTTGTGCTTAGCATGCACAAGTGGGCGAACACATCCCTAAAGCTAAAATAAAAGTCATTTTGCAATAATTAAAGAGTATTTTACTGTGTCTTGGTTTTTAACTTGCTTTTATCATTCATTATTATAGTGTTTTATCCTGTTTGATATTTCATCATGTATATTCTAAATACTTTAGTTTGACATTCTTTGGTGATCTAGACTTATCACTGAATTATTACATTTTAATCATATGACTTTTGTCAGCTTTAATTGCACAGTTAGCAGACACACAAATAAGGTGTGAACCCATGATGCTTTACCTGAATGCATCACTGCTGCTACATGTGATTGCATTCCTTTTTAAGGAAATAAACGCTTAGTAAGAAGTAGTAAATTTTGACCCTTTTTTTTCACAGATCTCCGTATTTAACTAATCTAAAGAGGTAAAAAAAGATAAAGGGGGGGGGGGGGCAGTGCGGCTGTGCAGGTTTGAATTATGTATTTCTGATTACAGGAAGGTCTTTTTATTTCTATCATACTTCTGAGAACTAGTTTGCGCCTGCTTGTGTGTGACAAGGTGTGGGTGGGGGATGGTGTCGCAGAGGCTTTCCCATCCCAGCAAGCTATGAAATGCGCTTGCAACAACTGAAACTTTGCAAATGGAGCAGAGATGGCCTGTGTCCTCCGTTTTCACAACAATGCAAAACCTCAGAGTCACACCAAGAGAATTAAGAGGAAGTGGGGGATGGGCTGCAAAGTCAAACCAAGATGAAATGGCGCTCTTAGAGCAAAAAAAAAAAAACAGGGTTGCGGAGCTAAAAAAATTAAAAGCGACAGCAAGTTTAGCTTTACCAAAAGCTGAAAGAGCAAAATTGTTGTCCATGTTTGTCAAATTGTGCATCTGTGTGTTCAGAAGGAATCTCTTGTAGAGGAACATGACTGTGCAGCCTGCAGATTATGTTAGCACTGTTGCACCCAGAGCTCTGCTTGCATCACACATCTATTCCTGTGCAACTTTGTATTACATCCACAAAGATCACTGCAGTCACTTACAGAGAAACAGATAGCATCAGGGTGCCAACAACCTAGGCAGTCGAGGGATGTAATGTTTGACTTTATATCATTTTAACCAACGTTGGTGCATGATTGTAAAATAAGATTGATTGTAAAATAGAAGAAGATGCTACATAGTTTCTTCCTGATAAGTTCCTGATATTTCGAAAGAACAAATTAAAGAAAGTATGGTGTGCGTTTGTATTCAACACCATCGAGTCAGTGTTTCAGAAAACCAAAATTCTATTGGGGTATTTCTACACCATTGTGCAGATCTAGAAACTGAAATCCTAACCCACTGTTGTTGTTGTTGTTTTTTTTGTTTTTTTTTCAAATAACCTTAAACTCAACTGAAAGTCAAATGGATTTGGTCAACAGCCTTAAGGTCTGGGCTTTGACTAGGCCATTTTACCACAGGAGTAAGCTTTAGGCTAAAGTTAAATTATCTATTACATTCCACCGAAGCTTTTGCTATTTGTGAAGTTTCATTTTAATTGTCTTCCCATCAACTCGGACAAGCTTTTCTGTTTTTACTGTGGATGCCCATGCAGCCTCCACCAAATCTGCCTTTTTTTTTTAAACATGAAAACTGTGAAAAACTATAACATACAGTGATGGCTTGTTTTGGTGTAATGCACAAAACTCCTACAAACTAAACGTAGAACTAAACTAAATATTGAAACTGGGATGAGACCGAATGACAAAAAAAGTGAATAAGTTAAACAAGTAGGTGAATGTGAATGTTTGTTCACAGTTCTACATCTGACTTCCAAAACAACTTAAAACCAATGGTATCATACAGTAGCGTAGGATTATTGTCAGATAAAGACAATAACAAAAACATTTAATGTTTGTTAATAAATAAAAGTAATTTTACTTCAAAGCAAAAACTTTAATTTATTATTTTCTTCACGCTCATATTAACTCAAATTGGAACATACTTGCTTGTGAGATGCTGCCACTTAGTGGATATGGAGGGTGTATGAAAAAGCACCTGATAAAATGTAAACGTACAGAGGAAAAAATGTTTTGTCCATGTTCTTTCTTTGTTTGTTTATTTTTTATCATTACCTTTTTGCAAATAAAATTCAGAAATGTGTCCTATGCAGTTCTATTAATCCTTTATAAAAGGTTATTTTATGTCTACACATTATTTGCACAAGTGATCTCAGACTGAATGGAGGGTGTCAATGAAAGTGATTTGATCAAAACCACTCCAATTTGGCTCTGGCTGTGTTTTGAGTACCTGTCCTACTAAAAAAGGACTGACACAAGATTGACACGGAGCCAAGCTCCAGATGTCCTTTCATGACTAGGAAAGAAAATATGCAGGTCTTGAAACTGTCATGGTCCGTGTTGTTTTAGTCTCTGTTAAGTTTGCTTTAGTTGGTTATTTTACTTTGTTGTAATTAGTTATTATTTTCCCTATGTTATTTCCTATTCTGTTGGGCCTTCTTATATGTTAGTGTTTTGTGTTATTCTCCCTTCTTGTGTTCTCCAGTTCCCCCTGCTCTCTCTCTCTCTGTTCCTTAGCCTACTTCCCTTAAACCATGCATACCTGTAAGCACTCTGCTATCTAATCATTCCCTTTGTTCCACCTTTCACCCTCCTAGCTTTTAAGCCCGGCTTTTCTCTACATTCATCGCTGGATTCTCCCATTATGTTTCTCCCCTTGCTCAGAGTCTGTGTCTTCGTTGTTCTCCTCGCCATTCACTGAGTTCCTTTGTTGCCGGTCTCTGTCTGCTGCAGCTTTCCATGCCTTGCCATTACTCGCTCTCAGTGCTCTGTTGTTGTCCCACTACCTGTATTCATCATTCAAACACACAATAAATTATCTTATCATCCTACTACGTCTCGACCATCTGCATCTGGACTCACAACGTTTTGCTTCCATGACACAAAACAGTATGGATGGAGAAGCAGGCATGGGAACGTCAAGAAAAGTTTATCTCAATAATATATTACAACAATGTGGCAGTTGAAACGGCTTTACATGACAAAAAACATGATGCAGAAGCATTTCATTTGTTCTTCTAAATCATAGAGGACAATCAGCAGGCATTTTTGTTATTCCCCGTTCTAGCTTATTGTTAATCAATGGGCTTTTAGTTGTGATTTAAAAGAACTTTGTGTTTTGGGTGATTTTGATTTTTTGTGGGAGTTTATTGCAGATTAGAGGAACATAAAAACTGAATGCTGCTGGTCACTGTGGAAGAACCAAACGACCACGGCATGATGTTGCCATCAGGGTTGGAAAGAAGAAGAAGAAAAAAAAAGAGTTCTCTATGTTTACATTTTGTGAATCTAAAACACCAAACAAATTTCATAAAGTTCGCAGTTGTAACATAACAAATTGGGATTAAGATTAAGGGAGGATAAATAATTCCCAACAAACTGAACGTCACATTTGATCTCCAAGCTTTTTACTTTTAAATCTTATGCAGTAATTGTGTGTTTTGTATGGGCAAAAAAAACAGTCATCAAGCCTTCAATGTTCTGAAGTAGATAGGACTGATTAGTGTAGTGCTTCCACCTGGTGGAAGTAAAAGGAATTGCTGAGCATGAAGTGCATATTTTTTTTAAATTTGTAAGCAATATTAATGCACAAATGCATGTACCAGGAAAGGAATAATAAAGTGCAAAAGATAGTCTGGAGAAGAAACTCCACATATGAGGATTCTATTTTAGCTTTGATCAAAAGAAGAAGTGTCTTTTTTGGGTGGGGAGCATTTAATTATTGATTTATTGTGAAAAATTGGTCTCTATTATAATTTTCTTTAGAAACTGTCTTTATTTTTGTGTCACATTTTGATATGAACAATAAGAAAATCAGCTTTACTAAAGCATAACTCAAAACAGTCAAAAAGTCTGCTTAGACATTATAGTCTTCACCCTCGACTGCCTAGGTTGTTGGCACCCTGATGCTATCTATGTCTCTGTAAGTGACTGCAGTGATCTTTGACATAAGAATTTTTGATGTACAAATAATTATTACATTTTCTGACAGAGTTTGAATTCAACAGAGCTTTTATCTGTCAGAGTGCAGTTGAATGGCCGAGGAGAGCAACATTGACATGATCAGCAGCAGCCAGCTGAGCTCAGAAACATTTCCTTTAGAGTAATGAACACGCCTCTCGTTCAGTGGTTGCACCGGTCTGTAGGTCTGAGTCATCTTTGTTCCATCGGAAAACTGAAGCTGGCAGAATGCACTGAGCTGAAATAAAGACAAAATTACAACAATAGCGTAAATATTAGCTCTGCGTTGCCAAACACTGATTAAGTTACATGGAGGAGGAAAGATCAAAAAGGCAAGTGGTGACAGGGTTTTTTAACTTTATTTACTTAAAGCTTTTTTTGCAATTTATTTTGATTTTAATGGAAGAATAGAATCAAACAAAGCCCAGATATTGACGTATTATTCTAAGGGTTTTAAAAGTTCCCAAAGACGCGAGACACCAAGACACAAAAGGATTTTTTGAATCGTAGTGATGTGATTCCTGAAGTGTCTAAAAAGCCAAAAGGGACAAAATCACAGTATAATAAAATAAACATACCATTAAATGTCTTATTAAATAATGTAATATAGCTTTTAAATATATATTTTTAGGGGGTCATTAGGTATATAATGTAGAGTCACCAGTCTTTTTACTCTTTTAAAACAGATGTGATACTTTTTAAGGATGTTTTAAAAAGTATTAAATGATTACCACCGAAAATGTGTTGAATTTACACAAAATCTGTTGTCCTTAGGAAGACACATTATTGTGTTCAATGTTGATATTAACACATCTGTTTTTAGGACTATGTTTGGGAGGGCGATGTTCAATGCAAGGGTTACCCTGTAACTTCATACAAACTTTGAACTATGCCTAAAAGTGCGTTAAAAATCAAAGACGGCATCAGAACGTCACCTCGTGTCACAGGCAAACATCTGCCAACATTATCGGTACAAGTAAGTAACAATAAGTGTGACAATGCAGAAACAAAGTGTGCTGAACAACCTGATCCTTGCTCAGAGGAATGGTGCTTTCAAACAGCGTCCAGACGACAGCCTCGGAGCAGTCAGGGGTCGTGAGGGAACCGCTGTAGCGGAAGTATTTACTCAAATTGTCCCTAGGAGGAATCAGCCTTTCCAGGGACACGCCGGTCAGTGTGGTGTTGCTGGCTGGGGTTAAAAACGGACAGACAGGTCAGCTGTCACAGGTCTAATCCAATTTATTGTTGAGTTCAGAGAAAAGCTGTTTGATGGTGTTTTGTTTCTGTGTAACTGCTGCCCATTAGTCTAATTAGGGGTGTGGCACCATCAGACAAAATATACTTGCAGATAATAGAGGACGGTTATCTTTCTGATCCATGTAATCTGAAGTAACGTACAGCTGTTGATGATCTGTTGCAGAGCATCAATGAGGGGAGCGTACCCCTTGTTTGCAGACTTGGACTCCTGAAATAAAAATAATACATTGCTTTGCAAATAAAAAATTGATTCATTACAAAACACAGAACAGATGACTTGTGTGCACCTGGTTATGAAGATGAAAATATATATGAGCTGTCATTTTATCCAACTGAGGAAGCTGAAGAGGTGGAATAATAGAGGATGAAAATAATAAAAAAAATTTAAATTTGTTTATAAATAGATTTATGTTGCTGCTTCGTATCTGACATGACTGAGTGCAATAGGCCCGTTTCTGTGTCATAATATCACCAAAGTAGTTACCCATTACCGATTTTATGGTGAATATAATATTCTGTGCACACGGTTGGCATTTATCAAACAATCACAATAGTTTTGTATGTCTTTCTTTGGAGCTATAGTGATCCTGGCACCAATGTTAGCTTTTTAGATCTGTAAAAAAAAGTCTTTAAATTATCAAATATATGGTTAGGGTGAAATAAATTACATCTTTCACGCTAAAAGGTTATTTTAATGTTCATGTTGCAATCGTCCCATTAATCCTAACCAGCACTTTTTTTTTTATCTTTTCAATGAATTCAAAATAAGTGAAATTACCTGAAACAAAAATCCAAGAACAGCAATTCCTCTCCGGTCTTTTACAGCCTGAGATAAAGAGTGGTATTCTTCTTTGATGTGGACAATATGCATCTACGGGTAACATAAAAGGCAACCCTGTGTTTTTTATTGATTTTCAGAGGAAAGATTTACTGTCTTTTTACACAGAGGTCATAAAACATGCCCATTTTGCTTGCATTACCTCCATGGGAAACTGTTCTCCATCAATTGTGTGTTCTGATCCAGGTGCTCCATTGTTGCCCCAGTGCAGATGAAGCTGAAGGGCTTTATAATTTTCCTCCAAGTTTCCTCCTCTGATCACCATACCGGCAGGTAAATCTAATTGAACTACAATAAAGCGTTGAAACAAATTACATACAGTTAAAATACTTTTTGCATTATGGAACTGACTCTTAAAATTTTTATCACATTGTAAAAAGTATGAAAGAAAGAATGAAAAGAAAGAAAGGAGACTTTTAGGAAATAGGAAACTTTGATCAGATTTCCCAATCAAAAAGTATCTTTGCTCACATATTGCTACCGACATCAATAATTTTTCCACAAGTGCACAACAATAAATTTTAAGAACAAAACAACCTAAAAACAATGTAAACATTGAAAAGAAAATCTCAGCAAGGTATTGGATCATGAACATGAAATGGGTTTAGAAATATGAATTATTCAAACCATTTCTCTAAGAAAAATATCTTTTCTTTTTAAAATCTCATGTTTAATATTCTTAATATTTCCCAAAGTTCTCTCAGCTCTGTTATCTTCCACTCCGGCTCACTTCCAATCCCTTTCTTCATCCTTATCTTATTGGTTAACAGGCAAACTAATTACCTGCGCAGAATTTTTACTGCTACTGCACTTCAGTGACCTCCTCAGTATTTTGCAACATAGAGGCGTTTTGATCTGAGACCTACCTGTGTGACCGTTGTTCATGAGCTGGCTGTGAAATTTTTCCTGGTATCCCCCAAACTGAATTGGAGTCAGTCGTTCGTCCTGAACCGTTTTCCTTGTCATGATGTTGACTGGAGACTGATGTCCGCCACCGCATTGTTCAGCGACTTTCTGCCAAGCGTCTGGACCTGTGAAGAGGAGATGATTAAAAAAAAAGTAAATAAATTCCTTCTTTTCCTTTTAAAGCATTTAATTTTACTGACACGTTCTAAGATTACCTGCACAGGTGCTGTTGCAGCTAACCTGTGACTCATAGCACCAATCTGAAAGAAAGATAAGAGCAAAAACCGATGAACGAGAGCAGATCATAAACAGATTTATTTAGTAGGATGCATGGGTGTGCAGAAATATTTATACATCTATTTTCTCTTATTTTAGATAAAGAAATTGCACGAAATGATGAACGTGTGACAAATTTATCACAATCAAATATTGTGCATGTTGTTTTTGGCCCTAAAAAGACACTTTTTGTCTAATTGTAAATATCTGAACCCATTAATTGAACTCTTTAAAGAACATACCTGTAGCTGAGACAACCTTCATGAGCAATGCGAGGAAAAATAAAACCACTCTGAGCTCCATGGTCTTGTCCACGTTTTCTGGATACTTTGGAAATGGGATTTGGGACACAATGTCCTCCGGCCTATTATAGGCCAGGTAGGCCCACCTATCAACCCCTCCCACACTGCGCAAATTAATATTTTCTCCAGATTGGTGATATCTCAGTAGAGTTAATGACACGAAAATGATGATCGTCTGCACCTTATTAAAGCAGACATTAAAGAAATAATAAATCGTTATTTCTCACAGAGAACAAAACATTACATGTTGAAATAAAAACTATTGGATGACATTTAAAGATTCTGGGGACAAAATTACTTCTAATGCTTACCTGCAACTATCTGTCAAGGTAACTCAACTTATTTGGACTGATGTTTAAACCATCAAGGCTTACAGCTTCATGAGAGGGAACAATCTATTAAAAGTGTCAAACATATAGTTGTTGTACTTTACAGTGATTTCTCTTATATCCCAAGTGTTTTAAAGCTCTTTCTACCATTTAAATTTGCAATACTTTAGAAATTAAGTCGGTATGTTAAAGGTTGCTTTAATTTTGCGTCTCAGTGACCAATTTAACGAATGTCAACAAAAGAGGGGGCAACTTATATAGTCTTTTCTCACAATTTTATCACATAGAGGTTTACAGTGCAGTGTGTGCAGCTATATAAATGACACCTAAACCGCCTGAAATGTAAATACACAGTTTATCACCACAGAGCTAAATCATGGTGGACTTTAAACCGACAGCGTCTGTCCTATGTACAACCTTCAAATATTCCAATTTTAGAGCATAGAAATAATTGATCTTTAGCAGTAGAAAATACATCTTTAAAAATGAATACAAATTAAATGCTTTCTCCCCAACTCCCAACTCTAAGGGAGCAATCCACCTTTTTTTTTCCAGTAAGAATCATGTCCTCCTGCCTGTAGAAAGTGAGTCGTATGCTGAACATTTCACACTTACCTTTCCAACTTCTTGTTGTTATTTGCGTTCATGCAACAAGATGACATTAAAAATCTCCTCTTGTGCAGCTCAAACTAACTCCAACACCTCTATTTCTGTGCAACTTTGGAGCAGGAGAAAATCCCAACACATAAACTGGGACTGGGGGTGAGCCAAATGCCAGTGCCACCAGTGGGGTGTCAGGGCTTCTGGATTATGAAGCCATTAATCAGCACTGCATCTTTACATACTCCCCGATTTGCATTGCAACCATTTTAGCTGTTCCTCCTCACTGTAAATACTTGTATCAAAATGTATCTCTTCCCCACCAATTTTATCCAAATCCCAAACTTCTCTCATTCAGTCTGACTACGGGATGCTTCCCTAATCATCCTGATCTGGTGGAGGTCTTGCCTTTACCGTGGTCTTCCATCATCAAGGTCGTAAAATTGCTCTTCTGAGGCCAATCTGCTATTGTAGATTGGTTGTCATAGTCAGGAAAGTAATCTTCAAGGGATTTTGCTGTGAATTAATTTCACCTGGTGGTGAGATATGTGCATTACAGGGTTTTGCATTAGAATCAGACTGTAGATCTTGCAGAGTTTTTGAAGGAATGGAGAAAAAATAAATACAAATATGCCAAATATTATGGTTTGTTTCATAAAAATGTATTTAATGGAAGGCAAAGATGCATATGTTATGAATGGAAAAAAATCTAGGTTTAACATAAAATCTACAGAATCAAAATACTTTTAAAAAAAAGTTGTTTGAAGAACTTATCTCAGTTGATATAAAAAATAAGGACATTTGACCCCAAGGCACAGTTCAATGCTTTTTAGAGATAAATGAAGTAGTTTTTAATGCCCTAGTGGTACAAAAATGACTTATGTAATAAAACAAAATCTGTTACAACCTGTAGCAAAACGGTAGATCTCTTTTTAGAAATTGAAACAAATAAAATTAAATATGAACTCTTCTGTGTGACAAAACCAGCTTCAAAAAGTATCTCCTCACATTTTTTAGGCAATATAATAAAGAATAAAACAGCCTCACAAAGATACTAATCAAGAAAGATCTATACTTTGTCAGACACTTTGCTAATTCCAACTTGTCCCAACCACAACGACATGTGAAAAACTTTTTAAGAAGTTCATATGTGAAGCTGCACTTTCACTTTGTTATTTTTGTGTGCGTCGCTGCTGCGCTGTCAACAAGGCAGCATCTCTGGCGGTATCCTAGTATTTTGTGCAAAACTGAAATCAAACTGTTAAAAGGCTTCAAAGGAGCGGATCGGATGGTATAGAGACTAGATTAGCTCAAACCTGATAAGAAGAGGGATAAATGAGCAATCCTTCAGCATGTTTTGGGTAATTAAAGCAGAAAGGTTTTTATGTTGTGTGTAGTTTTAGTTTTACTGTGAACTTTGTTGACTGGTTTTATGTTTTGGGGTCAGGATTTTGTTTTTGATTGCATTGTTCCTGTTGTTTTCATTAGTATTGACCAGGACTTCTAGGTAAGAAGGAGTCCTATGTTCCGTTTCAGGCTATTTGCTTTGACTCAACAATCACTTCTATAGTGAACATGATCATTAGAGCCCTTTAGCGCAAGAGCAATTTGAGTCATGTGACCATAGGTTGAGAGGTCAAGGCATGAGCGAGGGCTGAACAGAAAGAGCATGAACCAAAGAAAGACGTTGAAGAGGACATGAAAAGCTTACAAAACAAATAAAATCAGAGAGAGAGTTATTTTGCAGGAACTGGCTTTATAACCTTCTCATCACGTTTTTTAAGGATTTGACTATGGGCTAAAAGGAAATAAAAAATTACGTCTGACTAAAACAAAGATATTAGAAAATCTCTGCAGGAAGTTTCATTGTGTCCACCACGGACAGAGTGTACAATAAAGCAGGATGTGGCTCTCATGTATGTAATGCAATTTGAGGAATGAGCTCCTCAACTGGTCCTGTAGCACAAAAATGTCCCAGGACAAAGAAAGTAAAAATTATCTGGTTAGATAGGACATAGCAGGTAAAAATGTATTCATGGGTCCATTTTTGTTTGCTCCTGCTTCTTCATAAGGGAAATTTAATCCAGAGTTCCCAGACCTGCCCACCATTATGTTCATTTTAACAGCTTTCCTAGAGACATAAGCATTAATGACAGCCATGACACTTCTGTCATACTTTTCAGGTATCTGACCCACATAAACAAAGGACACTCAGGAGAACAATAATAACAAAGTTTATTGATAAATGTGAATGTGTCTTGAGGCAGGAAGCAATGGTCACGGTAGGGAACGGAAGGGAGATCCAAGAAACAGAGAGCGATGTGGGGAACCGGAGACTTCTGGAGGTGAGACGGAGAAGGTGACTAGATGAAACCAGTGCGGAGATGATTTGAGACGGAGCTTACTGTTGTTGATAGGTGTTGACGCCAGGGAGGGGTGAGTGGAGAGACTTTCCAGCAGAGTCCAGCTGGTTGTTCTCCAGAAGGGCGTGAGGCAGATGGTGAATGGCTGGAGCGGGCAGATCGAGCTGAGTATTGAGAGCAGGAACCAGAGTGGTGAGGATCCAGGTGATTTTGAATGGAGCAGGTATGAGCACAAGTGAGACTGAACCTGAAGAGGTGAGCAAAAAAGGGGATTACTGGTGGCATGGGTGAAATAAAGTAACAAACAAAACAAAACATCAAGCTACAAGAAAATCAAGTAACTAGAGATCAGGCGCTGAGAACAGGTGACGTTTACCAGGAGTAACAAACACTCAGGTGACGAGTAGCTGGATCCCTGCTCCTTATAAGCAGCTCACAGATCACCTGGACAAGTGACCAGATGAGGAGCTGCTCCAGCCGGATGATACTCTGGCGCCCACTCGTGGACAACCTGTGAAAGAGCTAGAAAGTCCCACTATGACAACTTCAGCCCATAACATTGTCTACATTTATTAGACAGCCGGGCTGATTTTATAAGTTTGTGAGATGAGGCCCACTTTATGTCACGTCCTGGAACATTATTTTATGCTTGTGTGGTGTTTTTTCACATGCCTTCATAAAAACGATTGTCCGTTTTATAAACATAATGTTACATGATAACATCAGCTACAGATGTGTTTTTTTGTTTTTTTTTACCTTGACAGTCAAGTTTCTGTTTCTCTGGCAAACTGAGAAAAGAGATTCATCAGGGGAAAATACTGAAAGAGCAGAACAAATTTAATGATACGCTTAATTTAATTATAGTAACATGTAGTCAAATGCATACACAAAAAACAACATTTTAAGTCTTTTCTAATGGAGGTATACTGTTTCATATATCAACTACTTCAATTATATAGACCTTCATGTTTAAGTTTGTTTTAAAAAGCAAGGATTTTTCTCACTGTTGAAAAACTGCTTTGTGTTATAATAACAAACAAAAGGGTGGAATATACAAAAGCTTACATACACCGAACATTTTTCCTGATGTTCGATGACGTTTTCTCTTTTAAGTTTAGATAGAATTATCTAAAAAAAATACATATATATATACTAAATTCCACGATAACAAGTAAAACAACAAGTTAAATATTTATTTATTAATGTCTTCAAACTCATAGGTTCACATACAGAGGGGTTATTATCTCTTTTAAACAATGAACAAAAGCCTTGGGAACCTCTGATAGCTTAGATGATATATTTGTGTTAATTGGAGGCACAAATCTTGATGTGTTTTCAAGACAACGCCTGGAACACAATAATTTTTTGTTTGAATCAATTGAAGGATCAAAGGAAATCAGTTCAAGATATCCTAGAGAAAACAATGAGGCTTCACAAATCTTCAATGCTAGTTGATGTTTATTTTTATTCATTTAGCAGAAGCTTCTATCCAAAGCGACTTCCAGTGCAGATACATTTAAAATACAACTTTACAGTTAGCATCAACCTAACAAGAATCTGCATGATAGGAAATTACTGGTCAGACTCTATTAAAGGCAACATGAGACATGTTCTGTGTCCCAAAGTTGACCAGGTTTTGGTCACCAATGTGAAAACTGACCCCTTAACAAGAACCAAAGACCTTCTAAAGATGTTTGCCAAAACTAAAACTGTTATCCACTGTTAAACTTGTGATCTAATGTGGTATTTAACAGTCAAAATTATTTTAAGATTTCAAATGATCTAAAAAGCAGAAATGTTTGTTCTGATTTAATATCAGACAGGGAGAAAAATAAAAGATGTATGTCTTTTCATTCAGTGTATGTATACTTTTGGATGTTTCCTGTGTTATTATTGCTGTATGATTTCTACTTTCTACCCCTTGTAGCTTGTTGCATAACCAAGCTGAGTGAAGTTGTACAGTAGGGTTCAGTGACAGGTGTGAGCTTGTCGCAGCTCATCAAGCACATTCTCCTGTTTGAAGCCATAACAGGCTTTGCTGGTAGATGAAAAGTTCAGATGTATCTGGGGCAAACGTTAGATTAAAATGGCGTCAGGAGATTATTTCCTGCAGAACTTGCTTTTTTACTTCTCTCAATTGAGACACCAATTCCTACAGTTCACATATCCTCCCTTTTCTTTATAATAATGATCAGCGAGCTTATTAACGGTAGTCATACCAAATCCTGTCTTCCTGTGGTGTTTTGCATGCAACTCAAACTCTCTCTTGACTGAGAGAGTCCAGATCTCAGCATTAAGAGATGCCAAGTTCTTTTTGTTTCTTTATTTTTTAATCCAGCTAGTGTAAAAACTCAAATCTTTCTTTAAATGACCCAAACCTAATCTTACTGTGTAACACATTTCCAATGGATTTTGCGATTAAAGAGCATGCTGCCATATGATCTTTTTTTTTTGCCCAGTTACATAACAGCGGACAGTGTGTTATAGGGTTTTATTTAATAGGAATGAATAGACTAATGCACACCCTTTGGGCTGCTGTCTAAGCATGACACAGCTAAAAGAGACGGCAAATTAATCATTAGTGTGACGTAACCCTCTTTACAAAGACGGTATCTACCTTTGATAACAGATCTTAAAATATGGCACTAACTAAATAAATATAGTGGACTATTTACTAGACGGAAATGTAACCACTTCAGATCAAGTTATGCATTTACAGTACACAGGATAAATTTACTTTTTACCACATTGTGGCATGTTGCTGTCAGGTTGAGTCATTTTGTGCTGTTCCCTAGGTGGCCACGGGGGTTGCTGTGACGGGGCTCCAGGATGGAGTCCCGTGGTTCCCAGGTGTTTCGGGTTGGCACTGATGAGCAGAGCAGTATAAGAGGAGTGTGGATCCACTATTCGGCGCCTGAGTGTTGCCTTTGCTACGGTAACACTAGACCTCAGTGCCAGTT
>JAVLVB010000318.1:3946566-3991607 GCA_032876305.1 Orestias chungarensis | reverse complement strand
GGTATCCTGCGTCAAGCCTCCCGCTCACTTCCGCCACTCACTGCCGATCGCACGCCCCCGACACGACTGCCCTCTCCGAGTCACCGCTGGACCCAACCCCTGCCTGAGTCACCACCCTCCTTCAATAAAACAACATAACTGTACCTTCTGAGTGTCTCTGCCTTTGTGGGTCGGAAAACCTAAAGACCCGTCATGACAGTTGCAGCCACAAATCTCAGTGCGGTTTATTGGTTTTGATTTGATGTAGCATGCAAAAAAAATGTATTTTTGTCACATTGAATGTTACATATAAATTTTAAATGAAAAAATTAAGGGATGTGGGAGGCATTTTTATTCAGATAATGGTTTAGTATAGTTTACCTAATTGTCCACATATGGCACCCTATATGTAGTCTAATCTACATTTAGAGTTCAGAGGCTCCTTTGTTAAGGAATTCTGTGAATACCAAGCATTGTGAAGATCAACTAATTGGTTGGATTAAAAGAAATGAGTGCAGATTAAATGTATCTATTGTAAAACGCAAAACCAACAGGAATCGCCAAGAGTTTTCAGTCTAGATTTAAATATTGTCAGTGTTGAGGCCCGTCCCACTTCTTGACTGTTCCAGATTTTTAAGAAAACATAATAAAACGCTTCCTCAAAAATCTTGATCCTGATTACAGGAAACCTACACGAAAACTACAGGAAATCACTATCCAAGCTTTAAACAGTCTGAGAAGGTTCATAAGGATCAAATATGCCAAAGATTTGCTTTGGTGCGAGACCTAAAGACCATCCTGATAATCCTCAGTATTATTCTACCTCTATGCTGGTATAGGACCATGCTGCTGTCCTTCAGCTGCTGCAGAGAAGTCAGATTTAATAGAAACTGGACTGGATTTATCAAGGCTCTTTGCTCAAAGAAGAGTAGTTACTGTAGAGAGTGAGTGAATGTATGTATGTATGTATGTATGTATGTATGTATGTATGTATGTATGTATGTATGTATGTATGTATGTATGTATGTATGTATCAGTTAACTGGAGGTTCGTTAATATAACGGTTTAATCCAGCCCGCAGTCCAAGATAGCTACTGATACTGTAGAAATCCCCTTTCGTTGTCCTGATAGAGCCATTAATGTCAGAGTGAGTTCCTTTTAGCACCTCTCCAGTTGTCCACAGGGGGTCACCCGTGCTCGCCCTCTACTGTAGCGTTTGCCACCCCAGGTGCATCCTCTTGGCTTTGACGAGCTGGGCCATTATAAGAGGAGTTGTGGACCAGCTACTCGACGCCTGAGTATTTGTTACTCCTAGTAAACCTTGTCTCAACGCCTTCTCTAGTGTTTCACGTATTTCTAGTGTTTCATGAATTCATGTATCTAGTTATGTCTCCAGTAGTTCTCTAGTTTTTAGGATTTTGTTTGCTACTTTGTTGCTCCCTTTTTTCCACGCTCCTAACAATATTGTGCTCACCTCAGGTTCCCGTCATCTCCCATGCTCCTTCACCACAAGATCTCTCTCCGGTTCCTCGAATCCATCTGGTCTCTCCGATCCTCTTGGCTCGGCTCGATCTGCCCGCTCCAGCATCACTCTATCCGGCGTGCACACATCCCCGGACAACTTCTCCGCTTCCCACTGCAGGATTGGAACACACCTCCCAGTCTCCCCTCCTGGCGTCAACATCCATCAACCATCAAGTAAGATCAGTCCAATATCGTCCTTCTCTCAGTATTACAACGACTCACCTGTCCTGTCCTCCACTTCCGTGGTCACCAGTCTCCCACGTCGCCGTGCGCTCCGTGCTTCCTGCCGTTCCCCGCTGTCCCGTTGTCCTTGCTGTCCTGCCAAACATCACCGTTCCCCACTGCCTTCCGTTGCCAGATTTCACCCCCATTACAAAACAATAAATTTCATTATAACTGTTCTCCTGAGAGTTCTTTGTTTATGTGGGTAAGAAGCCTAAACATTATGACAATAAAACTGCCTCAACACTTTGTTCAGCTCAGTCTTCTTAACTGTTTTGAAGTCAATCTCGACATTTTTTACTTTTAGCCATGACAGAAGAGAGTTCAATGCCCAATTCGTCTGCCTTACTGTGTTAGGTTCATTTCGGCTCTTCTCCAATTTGTCGAGGTCAGCTGATGCCAGATCAGCACACCTGATTTGCTCTCTGATATCTTTTTGATCCTCCTCTGAATCTGATGACCATTCGTAATTAAGATCAAATGTTACTTTTGGATATATATCCATCTTTGCGATGATATTGATATTAAAAAAAGATTAACGTTAATTAACCGTTAGAATTCTGGTGTAGCGGAGTGATACACCTGTCAACAGTCCCAGTGCTTTTATCTGTAAATATCAGCATAGACATACATAATACAGCTAGATGTCTTACCCGCGCCGCTGACCAATGGAAGTGAACGTCCGTACTGGCGGCCATCTTGCCACAGGGAGCTCACTCACTCACAGTATACTGTAATAGTGCATGTTTTATTAAATCGCCCAAACTTGCTCAATTTTTAACCGATTTCAAACGGTTTGGTTTGTTATAAACATCAGAGGTGTAGTAACGACACTGTATAATTATGAATAATTATAACCATAGGAATTTTATATGAAAATAGCAAACACACACTCAAGGAATTAATTTTAAATCCAATGGGCTACAAAATTTGCTGCTGCCCACCGCTCCCTCAGGGATGGGTCAAACGCGGAAGACAAATTTCTCATCCTTCGGGATGTGACAGTGGGACTCTAAACAATAATACTGGTTCTGATTTAAAGTTTGAGTTTTTCAATTGATTTACACAAAAAATGATTGTGTTCCAGGCGTCGTCTTGAAAACACATCAACATTTGTGCCTCCAATTTACTCAATTATATCATCTAACCAATCAGAGGTTCCCAAGGCTTTTGTTCATTGTTAAAAAGAAATACTAACCCTTCTGTATGTGAACCTTTGAATTTGAAGACGTTAATAATTAAATATTTAACTCGTTGTTTTACTTGTTATCGTGGAATTTTACCAGGAGAAAAGGACTGCAGACACAGAACAGTGAGTTAAACATCAGGACATATAAAGACATCTATTTCATCGCAGACGGCAGAACCATCTGCACTGAAGAGGCGTACCAGTCGATGAATGAAAGTAACATCGACGATGACCACATCATCAACCTAAACCGGTAAAGTTTCAGTTATTTCATATTTCTGTTTCACCTTACAAAAAGTGACCTGTTGTTTGCAATCCAACTGTTCACAACTATTATGGTTCATGAAGTATTACAGAAATCATTTATAATTGGAAATTATTTGTATTCATTAAATCCTTGTACGTTTTTCTCTGCCTTGTCATACTGACAAATCTATTGTAAATGGATGGATATCCAGATTTTATGTTCAAACAAGGATTTGAAAAAAATGTGTTACTAATACATGTGAAAACCAAAGTTATTGGCCTTAATACCTTTAGGCAAGAAATACTTTAAAAAAAAGAATCACTGAGAAACGCATACTTCCTAATGGACAGAAAATAAATGTAGTGAAGTCAGTTAATGACAGCAAAGAAAGGCAGAAATGCTGAGCTATTAGTTCTTTCAAAAGGGATAAAAAGTAAAGGTAATTCCTCTGATAGTTCTGTTTTGTCTAAATTTGGTTAAAAATGAGTTATCTGGCACAGAATATCACAGTTGCTGTTGCCAGTTGTTGCTATTTTTTGTGCATGTGTCTTTGCTTTTGCGTAAAATATATGAATACTTATTTGCCAGCTTGGACCCCTGGTTGGTTTTTTGGGTGAGAAAGGGACCAGAGTTTACCCAGCTTTACCAAGCAGAAGTTGTTTATTTTAAAGATTCTAATAAATAAAAAGTTTCAGAGGTCTTGGATTATTTATCTAATCAAGCCCATAATTGCAAGATTTCTGTTTTAAGGTGATTATTCTTTCAGCAATATCACAATTGCGTAACCAGGAGGAGAGAAGGGCGTTTAAAAGTTTATATAGGCAAACAAAAACTGTGATACACAGAGGTCCTGTTATGCAATAGAATAAGCAGATCAGTTTTCCAGTTATAACCACTAGGACAAAAAAAAGAAAAAAAAAAAGAAGAGTTCTGCTGAACACTATAAGTTTCACAAAGAAACCTCCTACGAGTGTCTTTGTTAAGTTAAATCTCCCTCAAAAAGTATTAAATGGTTCATAAGGTGCAGTGTGTAATTTCCTGTAAAGATCAAAGTCCTCCCTGATTAAACTACTGTGTGTAATAAATATTTTATCACTCTGATATATAACCATAACTTTGTTCTTTCTGGAAGGTTTTGTTAAAACGTGGTTCAGAAATTTGTCTTCAAACAAAGAGTATCCAGTAGAGATTGCAGCTTTTATGTTATTCCATGATTATCATTATCCTACAGATTCACAGTGGGATTTGTTTAGTAAAATATATAGAAAAGGTGTTTTGTTATGCAAAATCAGCCCAAATTAAAACACCTAAAACTATCTATCATGTTTTGAATATATTTGAATCTACTATAAGTAGTAATATAACAGTTTGAGGAACAAAAAGCACTAGAAACACCTTCAGGACGTTGTTATTGTTTGAGTCAACTGGGTTGTATAATCAGATCTATGAAACTATGAACTATGAAAAAGCAAAAACGGACTAATTTCACATTAAACAAAGGAAACACATTATTATTCATATGATTACACATTAGATTTATGTTTCTTTTCACTTCTGCTGAGGAGCAGTCTAGAATTTAGGCCTCAATCCCTCAATTAAACTCTAAATGTATATTTTTTTAGCAATATAATCTATGGATTTGCAGTAATTACAATGTACGTAATTTCAACCGAAGGGCTGCATGACCTAAAACCACGACCTCACATTTTCAGGCATTGGCTTCCGAGTTCAAGAGTGCGGGCTACAGTGGCGTCCTGATCCCATTCAAGTGCGACCTGAGCAACGTGGATGACATCCAGGCCATGTTCGCCGCAATCAAGAAGGAGCACAAAGGCGTGGACGTTTGCATCAACAACGCCGGCTTGGCGCACGCAGAGCCTCTGCTGAGCGGCAAAACCAGCGGCTGGAAGAACATGCTGGATGTAAGAACTCACGGATGAAACATTGTTTTAGGGTTATTCTTCTTTTAGGGATATTTATGTATAAAAACAACAAGGTGATGGTAGAAATAATACAACTGCAAGCAGCAGAGGCAAAGAGGAAGGAGTTTAAGTACCACAGAGATGCACGACCTTGCAGAGGTTTTGATACTGAAATGGATTTTTCTCTTAAAGAAACGACACCTAGCCTCTGTAAACATTTATATCTTACATATTTATGTTGTACGTCTGCTTTGTTTGCAGGTGAACGTTATGGCTCTGAGCATCTGCACTCGAGAGGCGTACCAGTCGATGAAGGAAAGGAACATCGACGATGGCCACATCATCAACCTAAACAGGTAAAGTTTCAGTTATTTCATATTTCTGTTTCACCTTACAAAAAATGACCTTTGCAATCCAACTGTTCACAACTTTTATGGTCCATGAAGTATTACAGAAATCATTTATAATTGGAAATTATTTGTATTTATTAAATCCTTGTACGTTTTTCTCTGCCTTGTCATACTGACAAATCTATTGAAAATGGATGGATATCCAGATTTTATGTTCCAACAAGGATTTGAAAAAAATGTGGTACCAATACATGTAAAAACCAAAGTTATTGGCCTTAATACCTTTAGGGAAGAAATACTTTTTAAAAAAAGAATCACTGAGAAAAGCATACTTCCTAATGGACAGAAAAGTAATGTAGTGAAGTCAGTTAATGACAGCAAAGAAAGGCACAAGTGCAGAGCTAATAGTTCTTTCAAAAGGGATAAAAAGTAAAGGTAATTCCTCTGATAGTTCTGTTTTGTCTAAATTTGGTTAAAAATTAGTTATCTGGCACAGAATATCCTGTTTATTGTAAACTCACAGTTGCTGTTGCCAGTTGTTGCTATTTTTTGTGCATGAGTCTTTGCTTTTGGGTAAAATATATTAATACTTATTTGCAAGCTTCGACCCCTGGTCACCCTCGAGTATCCTCCTCTGTTCCAGCATCTGTGGGCACATCGTGATCAACAGCGGCGACATCCATTTCTACACGGCCACGAAATACGCCGTGTCCGCCCTGACCGAGGGCCTGAGGCAGGAGCTCAGAGAGGCCAAGACTCACATCAGAGCCACGGTACGTCTTCAGTGTCGTTATTAGTATGTTTTTTTTTTTGTTTTATTTAAACCTGCAGTGAGTCAAAATGTAATCAAACCTTGATGGTAGATTCACCATGCCAACATAACGAAGTCTCCGAGTACGTTATGGAGGCGATCACGTTTTAAACTGAGGAGATCAGTTGTCTGTACATTCCCGTTTTTGCGGTAAAGTCTTGTGAAGGGTGTGTTTGTTGACAAAAGGACTCATGACACAAGCTGCTGGGTTGCCTAAATGATAGATTTGTTGGTTTTTGAAATGCGTGACTGCCGCTGAATGCAACGTATTATTCTCTCATCTTTTATTGATTTTTGTATCTAAGCTTCAGGCCAAACTGGTTCTGCCGTATGCGATGAAATAGATGTCTTTATATGTCCTGATGTTGAACTCACTGATCTGTGTCTGCAGTCCATTTCTCCTGGTATAATTCCACAAAAACAAGTAGAACAACGAGTTAAATATTTATTTATTAATCTCTTCAAATTCATAGGTTCACATACAGAGGGGTTAGTATCTCTTTTAAACAATGAACAAAAGCCTTGGGAACCTCTGATAGCTTAGATGATATATTTGTGTTAATTGGAGGCACAAATCTTGATGTGTTTTCAAGACGACGCCTGGAACACAATAATTTTTTGTGTAAATCAATTGAAGGAACAAAGGAAATCAGTTCAAGAAATCCTAGAGAAAACAATGAGGCTTCACAAATCTTCAACGCTAGTTGATGTTTATTTTTATGCATTTAGCAGAAGCTTTTTATTCAAAGCGACTTCCAGTGCAGATACATTTAAAATACAACTTTACGGTTAGCATCAACCTAACAAGAATCTACTTGATAGGAAATTACTGGTCAGACTCTATTAAAGGCAACATGAGACATGTTCTGTGTCCCAAAGTTGACCAGGTTTTGGTCACCAATGTGAAAACTGACCCCAGAACAAGAACCAAAGACTTCCTAAAGATGTTTGCCAAAACTAAAACTGTTATCCACTGTTAAACTTATGATCTTAATGTGGTATTTAACAGTTGAAATTATTTTAGGATCTCAAATGATCTAAAAAGCAGAAATGTTTGTTCTGATTTAACATCAGACAGGGAGAAAAATAAAAGATGTTTTTGTTTTATTTAGTGTATGTAAACTTTTGGATGTTTCCTGTGTTATTTCCTGTGCCGTACGCCCCTCTGTAGTCCAGAGGGGCGTACGGCAGATGGTGAATGGCTTGAACAGGCAGATCGAGCTGAGTATTGAGAGCAGGAACCAGAGAGGTGAGGATCCAGGTGATCATGAACGGAGCAGGTATGAGCACATGTGAGACTGAACCTGAAGAGGTGAGCACAAAATAACAAACAAAACAAAACATCAAACTAAAGGAAATTCTAGAGACTAGAGATCAGGTTCTGAGAACAGGTAACGTTACCAGGAGTAACAAAACACTCAGGCAACGAGTAGCTGGATCCCTGCTCCTTATAAACAGCTCAGCCCAATCAGCCCAAACACAGATCACCTGGACAGGAGCCCAGGTGAGGAGCTGCTCCAGCCGGGGGATGCTCTGGTGCCCCTTCGTGGACAACCTGTGAAGGTTTTAGAAAGTCCCACTATGACACGAAGTCCAAGATAGCTACTAATACTGTAGAACTCCCCTTTCGTTGTCCTGTTAGAGCCATAAAACTGCCTCAACACTGTGTTCAGCTCAGTGTTCTTAACTGTTTTGAAGTCAAATTCGTAATTTTTTACTTTTAGCCATGACAGAAGAGAGTTCAATGCCCAATTCGTCTGCCTTACTGTGTTAGGTTCATTTCGGCTCTTCTCCAATTTGTCGAGGTCAGCTGATGCCAGATCAGCACACCTGATTTGCTCTCTGAGATCCTTTTGATCCTCCTCTGAATCTGATGACCATTCGTAATTAAGATCAAATGTTACTTTTGGATATACATCCATCTTTGCGATGATATTGATATTAAAAACAGATTAGCGTTAATTAACCGTTAGAATTCTGGTGTAGCGGAGTGATACACCTGTCAACAGTCCCAGTGCTTTTATCTGTAAATATCAGCATAGACATACATAATACAGCTAGATGTCTTACACGCGCCGCCGACCAATGGAAGTGAACGTCCGTACTGTCGGCCATCTTGCCACAGGGAGCTCGCTCACTAATACAGTGTACTGTAATACTGCATGTTTTTTTAAATCGCCCAAACCTGCTCAATTTTCAACCGATTTTCAAACAGTTTGGTTTGTTATAAACATCAGAGGTGTAGTAACGACAATGCATAAGTATGAATAATTATAACCATAGGAATTTTATATAAAAAGAGCAAACACACACACAAGGAATTAATGTTAAATCCAATGGGCTACAAAAGAATAAAAAAATAACATGTATGATAAATATATTTATATAATATTAAACATAATTTATAATGTAGCCTATTATAATGCGTATCCCTTTTTCAAAATTTGAAGCGCAACAATAAAAAACGAATAGAAAGTGGAAGCACAGGTGTGTTGTGTCGTGAAATGTTATAATAAAACACTGAACGGCAAAGGTAATGTTTTTTAATGATTTTAATGATTCCAATAAAAAAGAAAATAACAGCAATAATAGTAACAACATCTATACATCTATCTATGTTGATGATATGTGGTATGTTATTAAAACACTGAACAACAATGGTAACATTTTAATTAATTCCAATAACAAAGAAAATAACATTAATAGTATCAACATCTATCTATATATCTATTTATTCATCTTTCTATATATCTATTTATTCATCTATCTATATATCTATTTATTTATCTACCAATCTATAAATCTATTGTTATCAATTGTTACATATAAGCTATTGCTACAACCATGGGAGAACGAGGGAGAGTTAGTGAGTGAGAGAGTTAGTGAGGGAGCATAAGGGCATGCAACAGGCCCACCAGGGCCCGACACATACGGCTAATGCCCTTGAAAAAGGACAGTTTTATTTAGTTTTTTCTGCATGCTGTTGCTCTACAAGCTCATTGTTTTCATTCTCACAATACGGTGCAGCCTTAGGTTGAAAAACAAGGACACAACCAATGTGAGCAGTGTATGGCGGAGGCTATCTATCTCAAGGCACTTTACATGTAGAGCTGGGCTAAGCCAGACGCTTCCAGTCATCCTTTACCTGCCATGTAGACGAGAGCATCTCATGAACTCGATGCAGACAGTAGGACAGAGCATCTGAACTTGACGCAGAAGATAATTGATGAACAAAAGAACAGAACATCTCACGAACTTATATCATGGACTTGAGGGATGCCCTGAAACTGGTAATTTTACGTCAGATAATTTGTAAATTGGCTACTTTTTACTCTTTTTTATCCAGATATAAGAATCATTGCAGGATTTAAAGCCCAGAAATAATAATCAAGCAGTAATCAAATATTTAATAAAATTAAATATTAAATCATACTAAACAGCACTAAACCCTCACATTAAACAAATGGCTCCAACAATATCTTACATATATATATATATATATATACATATATATATTTAAGTAGTAGATAGTTGCTATATATTGTCCCGCTGAACTTTGACATTGTTCTGGTAGAGTCAGTTCTTGCGCAATTCTGCGTTTGGAGCAAGACTGTTAAAAGCCAAACGTGCTGACAATGACTACATTGTGCCGGATTACATAATCCTCCACTTCCAAGCCTTACACAATTCATTTAAAGGCCCTCCGTCCATCCATCATCATAGAGAGGAGTGGGCGCTGGAGGAGGTGCACAACCAGGCGCTATAAAAGCCTCGAAGTTTTCCTAGCTGCTCCTCATCCTCCTGCTCCTCCTTCTCCTCTTCCTCGCCTGCAGAGCCAGAACCGCTGGAAGCCGCAATGGACCGCTGGAAGGGCAGAGTGGCTCTAGTGACGGGAGCCTCGGTCGGGATCGGAGCTTCCATCGCCAAAGAGCTGGTCCGGCTCGGCATGAAGGTGGTGGGCTGCGCTAGAAACGAGGACAAAATAAAGGTTTGTTGCACTTTTATTACGGTTTCTGTGGGTGAGAAAGGGTCCAGGGTTTACCCAGCTTTACCAAGCAGAAGTTGTTTATTTTAAAGATTCTAATGAATAAAAAGTTTCAGAGGTCTTGGATTATTTATCTAATCAAGCCCATAATTGCAAACGTTTCCGTTTTAAGGTGATTATTCTTTCAGCAATGTCACGATTGCGTAACCAGGAAGAGAGATGGGCGTTTAAAAGTTTATTTAGGCAAACAAAAACTGTGATACACAGAGGTCCTGTTATGCAATAGAGTAAGCAGATCAGTTTTCCAGTTATAACCACTAGGACAAAAAAAAAGAAAAGAAAAAAGAGTTCTGTTGAACAGTATAAGTTTCACAAAGAAACCAGAAGAAATCAGGATTATTTCTGGAATGTTTAGTTTGTGTGTTAAAAAGTAAAGAGTGAAAATGAAAGCTGCAATGAATGGAGGCCGGAGTGAAGTGTGTAATTTCCTGTAAAGATCAAAGTCCTCCCTGATTAAACTACTGTGTGTAGTAAATATTTAATCACTCTGATATATAACCATAACTTTGTTCTTTCTGGAAGGTTTTGTTAAAACGTGGTTCAGAAATTTGTCTTCAAACAAAGAGTATCAAGTAGAGATTGCAGCTTTTCTGTTATTCAATGATTATCGTGATGCTACACATTCACAGTGGGATTTGTTTAGTAAAATATATAGAAAAGGTGTTTTGTTATGCAACATCAGCCCAAATTAAAACACGTAAAACTATCTATCATGTTTTGAATATATTTGAATCTACTATAAGTAGTAAAATAACAGTTTGAGGTACAAGAAGCACTAGAAACACCTTCAGGACGTAGTTATTGTTTGAGTCAACTGGTTTGTATAATCAGATCTATGAAACTATGAACTATGAAAAAGCAAAAAACGGACTAATTTCACATTAAAACAAAGGAAACACATTATTATTCATATGATTACACATTAGATTTATGTTTATTTTCACTTCTGTTGAGGAGCAGTCTAGAATTTAGGCCTCAATCCCTCAATTAAACTCTAAATGTATATTTTTTTAGCATATAATCTATGGATTTGCAGTAATTACAATGTACGTAATTTCAACCGAAGGGCTGCATGACCTAAAACCACGACCTCACATTTTCAGGCACTGGCTTCCGAGTTCAAGAGTGCGGGCTACAGTGGCGTCCTGATCCCATTCAAGTGCGACCTGAGCAACGTGGATGACATCCAGGCCATGTTCGCCGCAATCAAGAAGGAGCACAAAGGCGTGGACGTGTGCATCAACAACGCCGGCTTGGCGCACGCAGAGCCTCTGCTGAGCGGCAAAACCAGCAGCTGGAAGAACATGCTGGATGTAAGATCTCACGGATGAAACATTGTTTTAGGGTTATTCTTCTTTTAGGGATATTTATGTATAAAAACAACAAGGTGATGGTAGAAATAATACAACTGCAAGCAGCAGAGGCAAAGAGGAAGGAGTTTAAGTACCACAGAGATGCACGACCTTGCAGAGGTTTTGATACTGAAATGGATTTTTCTCTTAAAGAAACGACACCTAACCTCTGTAAACATTTATATCTTACATATTTATGTTGTACGTCTGCTTTGTTTGCAGGTGAACGTTATGGCTCTGAGCATCTGCACTCGAGAGGCGTACCAGTCGATGAAGGAAAGGAACATCGACGATGGCCACATCATCAACCTAAACAGGTAAAGTTTCAGTTATTTCATATTTCTGTTTCACCTTACAAAAAATGACCTTTGCAATCCAACTGTTCACAACTTTTATGGTCCATGAAACCATTTTATGGTTACAGAAATCATTCATAATTGGAAATTATTTGTATTTATTAAATCCTTGTACTTTTTTCTCTGCCTTGTCATAGTGACAAATCTATTGAAAATGGATGGATATCCAGATTTTATGTTCAAACAAGGATTTGAAAAAAATGTGGTACCAATACATGTAAAAACCAAAGTTATTGGCCTTAATACCTTTAGGGAAGAAATACTTTTTAGAAAAAGAATCACTGAGAAAAGCATACTTCCTAATGGACAGAAAAGAAATGTAGTGAAGTCAGTTAATGACAGCAAAGAAAGGCACAAGTGCAGAGCTAATAGTTCTTTCAAAAGGGATAAAAAGTAAAGGTAATTCCTCTGATAGTTCTGCTTTGTCTAAATTTTGTTAAAAATTAGTTATCTGGCACAGAATATCCTGTTTATTGTAAACTCACAGTTGCTGTTGCCAGTTGTTGCTATTTTTTGTGCATGTGTCTTGACTTTTGCGTGAAATATATGAGTACTTATTTGCAAGCTTCCACCCCTGGTCACCCTCGAGTATCCTCCTCTGTTCCAGCATCTGTGGGCACATCGTGATCAACAGCGGCGACATCCATTTCTACACGGCCACGAAATACGCCGTGTCCGCCCTGACCGAGGGCCTGAGGCAGGAGCTCAGAGAGGCCAAGACTCACATCAGAGCCACGGTACGTCTTCAGTGTCGTTATTAGTATGTTTTTTTGTTTGTTTTATTTAAACCTGCAGTGAGTCAAAATGTAATCAAACCTTGATGGTAGATTCACCATGCCAACATAACGAAGTCTCCGAGTACGTTATGGAGGCGATCACGTTTAAAACTGAGGAGATCAGTCGTCTGTACATTCCCGTTTTTGCGGTAAAGTCTTGTGAAGGGTGTGTTTGTTGACAAAAGGACTCATGACACAAGCTGCTGGTTTGCCTAAATGATAGATTTGTTGGTTTTGAAATGCGTGACTGCCGCTGAATGCAACGTATTATTTTGTATCTAAGCTTCGGGCCAAACTGGTTTTGCCTTCTGCGATGAAAAGATGTCTTTATATGTCCTGATGTTGAACTCACTGTTCTGTGTCTGCAGTCCATTTCTCCTGGTATAGTCGAGACTGAATTTGCTAATCAGTTTCACAAAGACAGCCCTGACAAAGCTAAGGACACATATACTCATATTAAGGTAAACATACAAAAGTATATTGTCAATATGATGGAGTATTGCATTAATAAATTGAAGAGTTAACCCTTTATTTTATTATACAGGCTCTGGAAGCAGTAGACGTTGCCAACGCTGTCGTCTATGTCCTAAGTGCTCCTCCTCATGTTCAGGTAGTTCTCTCTTTACTGTACATGTTTCACTTTTGAAGCTTTTTATTTTACCATAGACTTACTTAAAGATTTATTTGCTGAGCTGTATCGTAACAAAGTAAATGTAAGTGGTCCCATTAAATTTCGCAAGACGGTTTATTTTTTGAGTTGTATTCTATCCCACATTTCATTCACCTAAAAAAGTGAAATAATAAAGACAAGGGGAGAATAATTTTGGGTTGTGTTTCTTTTCATGCATACTATGAAATATTCATACTTGTACTTTTGATACTTAGGTATACTTATTGTGAGCTACTTTAAGACTTTTACTCAAGTAATTTTCTTATGGGTGACTTTAACTTTTACCAAAGTCGTTTTCAGTTACGGTATTTCTACTTTTACTTAATTACTGTTTTCAAGTACTTTATACACCTCTGTTTATTTTTCTGTCTCCATCTATTTTCCAGGTTGGAGATATTCTTCTGCGACCTGTGGAGCAACAACAATGACATTAGTGAGCGCATTATTGATATACAAACTCATCTTCCAAAGGATTTCTTTTCTCTGCATCTATGAAATAAAGCATTTAAATCTCCAACCAAAAGAAATAAAGTCTGATTTTGAGGTGAAATGTGTTGCTGCTTCTGTTTATTAAAAAATATATAAGTAACAAGTGCTTACGGAGAAATTGAAAGGAGGAAACAAAAACAAGCTTAATGTAAGGTTATAGATGTGTGGAAATCAGTACATCTGCTTATTCATACGCACAAATTTCACTCCAAGATTTTTTAACTATGAATCAATCAATCAGTCAGTTAAGGTTTATTTGTCACATATATGGTAATATACACTTTAAAGCCGGAAGAGCCCAGCCATCAATGACTGTCTCTCTGCTTCCTCATCAAGAAAGCCAAGCAGAGGACGTACTTCCCCCAGCAGCTGAAGAAATTCAAGGTGCCAAGGTCAATGATAGTGAATTTCTACACGGCCATCATTGAGCCCATCCTCACATCCTCCATCTGGTACGCTGCTAGTACTGCCAAGGACAAAGGCAGGCTGCAGCATGACAGTCAGTCTGTTTAGAAAATGATCAGCTGCAATCTAGGACCTTTACGTCGCTAGGACTATGAGGTGAGCAGGAAAGATTCTGGCCAAGTGCTCCCTCCTGGGTCTCAAACTGTTAAAGACTCTCCCCTCTGGCAGGACGCTGGGGTCCACCAGAACCAGAACCTCACACCACAGGAACAGATTTTTTTTTTCTTATTAACAATCCTGAACTCTTCCTCCCTCCCACACCCCAGCTCAGCCATCAAACAGCACACTCCAGCTGTTACTCTACGCTTTCCATCAATGCTCAGCTCAGACTTCTGCATAAACTGCGATCACCTGCACATTGCTGTACTGCTCTATCATTTCAGTTCAATACTTAGTTTGTATATTTATTTTTTAGTTATATTTACTGTTTAAGTTAATACTCGCTTCCTATATTTTTCATATCCAGATATATTTGTCACGCCCCAACTATGCCAATAAAGCTTTTTCTGACTTTTCTGCTAGGTGGTCATAAATTTGGTGGCGTTATTTGTACTCATCAAAAATTTTAGTTTTTTTTTTCCACCATATAATCTTTAAAATACCATCCGTTTTTGGTTTAAGTAACATGAGAGACTGGCTCCTCCCTGCTTGTTGGAAAAGGACAAGGTTAAGTGTTGAGAGAACTGAACCCTAATTGGACTTGATGAGTGTTAAGGACTTATTTTATTGTGCTTTGTCAATTTGAGCATTATTTGTGTGGAAGCCATTTCGTCTTCCCTTTTGTGTATCATATGATTTAGCTAAACCAGTGGTTACCTTTCCTCTTTGTTTTTTCGGGAGGTCAGTTTGTCTTTCATTCATTTGCGGTTTTGTATGTGATGATTTACAGCCTAGTTTATTGCGAAATCACTTTTTTCCCTTGTGTTAGTGTTAAACTTGTTAATAATTTTCCATAATTTTGGTGGTAGATAAAAACCAACCTTTTGGAAACACACACCTGTGTGCTCTATGCCTTAATGCTGAGTGTTTCATAGTTTGTGTAGATAAGAGATTGGAAGTATAATCTTGGATTACAAATAAAATCAGGGCCTTTCCTTGTAGTTTCCGTCCGCTTAAAATAATGAATCCCTCAAATAAATGTTTAAAAGCCCTCCAATGGACAACATTTATTATCAATACAGGAGGATAGATAAAAACTTATTATTAACTATATAATGTCGTAATCTGTTGGAGTGTTAAACTAGCCTGGTAATTTTCATTGCTTTGTATCATTCTGTGTTTAAGTGTTGTTGCAAATTATAGAACTTCTGACTATCTGTCAAGAGATATTTAAAAACTATCTCCTGTGGTCTGATAAGTTGAAATGACCACATTACATACAGAGTAAAATAGGGCCAGTTTTCAACTCTTCAAAAGATGATTTAAGTTAAGAAGAATGAGGATGGAAACATTAAGTTATGGCTCTGTTTTTCTAAAGCAAAGACTGTCACTCTTCACGGATTAAATATGATTATGATTTACATTATATTGGAAGCAAAGTAGGTCATCAGCCAGGAAGTTAAAGTTTGGTCTTAAATAAGTATTTCAAATGTAACCAAAACAAAGAGCCAACTCCTTTACTAAGTATCCGAATGATTTCTTTTTTTGTTTTGTTTTAGACTGTCCAACACAAAATCCTGATCTAAGCCACATGGAAACTTGGTGGTAAAGCAAAAAGATTGAGTGTGAAAAACAATTCGTATAAAGAGGATTCAGTTACACCTGTTTTGTTCGGAGGAATGATCCAGAACTCCAGCAAACCATTGTGAGAAGCTTGGGGATGGTACCCAAAATATTTGACCACAGCTTGAAAGGCAGATTCGCAAAATAAAGAGGAAATAGCTCCTCCATCCATTTTCGGTACTTGCTTATTTTTATCCGAGGCATTCAGCAAGTACAAATAATATACACCTAAATAATAAGAAAGTAATAAATAATACAAAATAATAAACTTATGGAAGAAAGAGGTTAGTTTGATTTAATGTCTGATGTGACGTAAAATGTGTTTCATGTCTTTGTGAAGATCATATGTAAAAATGTTGGTCATTCACACGATTTTATTAAGAGCAAATGTAAACAAAATGCAACAAGTGTACAAAAAGCAAACTTAAAAGGGATGATGGTCCACAGAGTTGAGGAAGATTGAATGCAAAGTTATGTTTAAAACTTCCTTAAAAATTTTAAAAGAATGCCTCCATACCAAAGAGGACCATTTTTTTCCACTGTCATAACAAAAGGATGAAGCTGGTACTTTGATTAAACATGAAAAGTCCAGAACGTCTTTAGACAGTGTAGGTTTAAAAAAAAATGGTTTTAACTTAAATGTGTACAAATTTTACTTTGGACATTTGCAGTAGACTCCAGCAGCTTTATTAGACCACACAAAGACTATTTTAAAAGAAAATGATGCTTAAGAATCTGAAATACCTGCACAATGCCACTTGCTAATGCTATTGGCATCTAATCCAGCAGCGCTTTTCATTTTCCTTAACACTGATGGACTGTAAAGCAGAAATTAGGAAGACTAATACATTCTACAGTATCGTTAATGTGATTTCCCATGATACGTGTTAAGATTTCTTTTCTGTTTAAGCTATTAAAATAATCACATTTAGGTGGTTTTAAAAGAGTCTTAACTATTTTGGGATTTTAGCTATCTGCTGGCATTATACAGTTCTCAACATGTGTGAATCCCTAATAGAAAACACAAAAAAACAGCAATACTGCGTGAAATAAAACATGTGCTTAGATTTAGTTTATTTAATAAGAAACTGTTTGAACGATAATAATAATAAAGATTGGGAGTAACATAATTACATATTACTTTAATAACTGGATAACTTTATAACATCTCATATAAAACAGTGAAGCAAAAAAAAAAGAAGTCATAATTATGAGACAACACTTAATTTCATTTCATTTGATTTTGACTGATTTATTTTTATTTGTTTTTTTTTAATTGTATTGTATTTAGTGTTTTATTCAATTTAATTACATATATTTATTCTATCGTATTGTATTTTGAATGTATCATATTTTTTTGCTTTATTTTGGTATTAATTTGATTTAATTATACTGTATTTTAATCTGTTTTTTTTATTTTATTCGTTTTAATACCTTTTATTTTATTTTATTAGCCGGAAGTCGGTCTGCGTCCAATAGTTTACGTATCGCGTCACCGGCAGCGTGGTGCGTTCAGGGACGCCCTACATTCGGCGGTCCTCTCTCGTCTGCGCTGCCAGTCGATCGTTTTGCCGAGCAAAGTTCGGGTGAGAAGTCGCGATGGACCGCTGGAAGGGCAGAGTGGCTCTGGTGACCGGAGCCTCGGTCGGGATCGGAGCGGCTACAGCCAAAGAGCTGGTCCGGTTCGGCATGAAGGTGGTGGGCTGCGCCAGAGACGTGGACAAAATAAAGGTCTGTTCTGCTGTCAAACTTGACAGTTTGCAGTGTTCTGGGCGTAAGTTGTTACATAAACTACAGAGGGGGGCTAATCAATGAAACCAAAAGAGGAACGCCCACTTTCTCCAACACGCCAATTAAAAACGGGGTTTCGCGTGGGAATCTTTCAAATGTGGGGATCGAATCTGGCTTTGGCTTCCTCACAAAACTCTTATGTGACATCTATGCACGTTCAGTGAATCTGAAATCTGCTGCTACAAATAAGAAGAAAAGCCTTTAAGTGGCTTTGTGGACGTTTGTGAATAGAAACATAAGCACAGTTAGAAGAAAACATATTTCCTTGGTTCTGGATGCTCATATAAGTTGGTTGTGTTTCAATCTCCAGGGCCTCCAAACAATTAACTCTTCATTTTTTTTGTGTTGTACAGCATGTTTGTTGGGGGAAAAAACACAAGCCATGATGCTCGAAATGTCTCAAAATATCTGTCTGCACTAAACTAAAGAGTGATTTTTACTGTTTTAAGGACAAAATATTGTTGCTTCAAATTCAAACTGACCTTTACACTCAAAAGTTTAGATAAAAGTAGCATTACTTATAAATAATACGACTCAGGTCGGAGTAAAAAGTAAAACAAAACAAAAAACAACCTGAGTCAGAATCAAAGAAGACTTTTTACTACCAGGTACATTATCAGACATGCAGTTGCTTCATAACAAATGTTTGAAATATGTATATGAAAGCATATATGGAGCATTTTCTCATGTCGATGTATTTCAGAAATGATGCATGAACCTTGAGCTTGTTGACAACAACAAAATGAGATTTATGAAACAGTATTGTGTTTTTTGAAAACACACAAAAGAAGCATTTTGATTGCTTGTCCTTTTTTTTAAGCTCCTTTACAGAGTAAAAACTCTGCTTGGTGTGCTAAGTGGGGGGGGGGGAAACCAACAATAAAACTATAAGACAAGCAAAGAAGTAGTTCAGCATCCCAGAAAACTTGTTTACATTTCATTAAATCTACCTAAATTATGTTGGCTTCTAAATTCTTTCAAATGAATCGATTAAACTACTGACATTAAGGCAGTTTTATTGCAATAAAACCTAAAATCTCCCTCTGCCCTCTGCTTTCAGAGCCTGGCTGCCGAGTGTCAGAGCGGCGGCTACAGCGGCGTGTTGGTTCCTTACAAGTGCGACCTGACCGACGCCGATCAGATCCAGGCCATGTTCGCCGCCATCAAGGAGGAGCACAACGGCGTGGACGTGTGCATCAACAACGCCGGCTTGGCGCACCCGGAGCCCCTCCTGAGCGGCAAAACCAGCGGCTGGAAGGACATGCTGGATGTAAGGGCGGCCCTGGTCCAGTCCTGGGGTGAAACTCGGATGCTGATTCCAAACGCTAGATGAGAAAAATAAAAAAAATTCGTTGGATTTTGCAGGTTAACATCGTGGCGCTGAGCATCTGCACTCGCGAGGCGTACCAGTCAATGAAGGAGAGGAACATCGATGATGGGCACATCATCAACTTAAACAGGTGAGCTTGTGGTGCAGACGAGATCAGCCACAGCAAACGAGAGTAGATTGTTGTTACTAATCAGAAACTGAAAATAAATGAGCCCCTTCAGCCTCCGTGTTTTGTTGCAGCATGTGCGGACACCGCATTATTCCCAACGCTGACATCCATTTCTACACGTGCACCAAGTTTGCCGTGACCGCCCTGACCGAGGGCCTGAGGCAGGAGCTGCGAGAGGCCAAGACCCACATCAGAGCCACAGTGAGGCCTTCAGAGCCCAAGTTTATACTCGTTCAGTCCGCAGTTCATTATTAAAAGTGTCGGACGCTCTGAAATACCCTCCTATCTTCTCCTTTACTCCAGTGTATTTCTCCAGGTTTAGTGGAGACCGAGTTTGCTCCGCGGCTCTACAGCCACAACGCAGAGAAAGCTGCCTCAGTTTACTCCTATTATAAGGTGATTTTAATGTTTTCTTTTTTTTTCTTTCAGATTCTTAGAGATGCTTTATGACAAACTGATTCTCTTTTCCAGGCCTTGGAGGCCTTAGATGTTGCTAACGCTGTCGTTTACGTCCTCAGCGCTCCTCCTCATGTGCAGGTTATTTTTTTGTTGTTGTTCTTGTTTCTATGCTTTAATCTTTCTTTTCAATGTCAGTCTTATTTTTACTAAAGAATGTGTTGTTGTTTTTTTTCCTGTTTAAGATTGGAGACATTCAGATGCGATCTGTTGAGCAAGTGTCATAGACTCACAGGACATAACAGCGGAACTACTACACCAATTCCTCACGATTTTATTTCACTACATCTTTGACATCATAAAACAACTAATAAAAGATTAAAACATAGATTGTGTTTTTGGTGAACATACAAAAAAAATGCAATTGTATTAGTATTTATAACTTAATAAAACAGGAGGTGGGCAAATTTTAAATATTGTTCAAGCTCAACACATCTTAATCCAGTGAATAGCTGCCTTTATGCCTACACATTTTGTACGAATTGCATAAAACAAAGTAGAATAAAACATTGTTTATTGTCATAATGGGAAATTTGAGTGTGCTATCAAGCCGCTATCCACCAAATACATAATATATTGTCATAATGTGACAAAAGGGAGAGAAATTTGCTAAATGTTTTTAAATAAGAAGTGGATGAATGCATTAGAGATTTAAGGTTCTGAAATGTTTTTTTGGGAGTTCATCACAAATAAGCTGCTAACTAAGCAAATTTGGTGTCATGTAAAATTTATAAACCAATTAAGGTGAAAGGAAAGGAAAGGTAAAACTCACTTATATTGGCTTGTAGTGGGTTCCATTACTATCCAGGGGGTTTTCATGATCATATGTTATACCTGAGGTGTCCTGAAGGGACGAAAATATATAATGAAATACAAAAATCTACCATTAAATGTCTCATTTGATAATATTTTTCTTTGAAAGTTAAATGTATTTAAAATTTTTGTGAAAAAAATTATATATATATATATATATTTATATATATATAGGTATATTTACTTTTATATAAAAACCCCAGTTTATCAATTTGCAAATTTTATTATGACTAAGATCTATCTTTTTTTGTACTGACTGACAAAAGACATTTATTGCTTGCAAACAAATAAGTGGTTTACTTTTTCGTGTTCTTTTAATAACAAACTGTAACAAATGCAAGGATTGCAAATCATTTACTGATGTTTAAAGTCTTGACAGTACAGTGGAAAAAGTTAGTGGTAGTTTTCAATAAACTTTTACGAACTATTGCTTTAGAGAAATGAGGCTTGCATCTGAAGGTAAAAATCTCTTCATAGAGGTGAGAAGGCTGATATGGTGATTTTATCGATCAAACATGTGGAAACAAAAATCCGAATTAAATATTAAAAGACGCGGCATTGTATAGTTTTAACAATAAAGCCTTTTGTATTTTCTGTCAAAACAAAGAAATAGTCCAAAGGAAAGTTGGGTGCTGTGTTTAATGGAGTGATGCTGCAGTTATCTTATAATGGAAGTAAGAGCTGTAAGCTTTAAATGATGCCACAGCTTAATGTTAATTATGTAGATACTAGTCAAATAAATATTTTCATTTCATTTTAAATTACAATCATTTGCACTGGATTAATATAATAAAAATGTAAGAGCTAATGACTAAAATAGCAACTTTCACAGACGCCATATTGGAAATAAAGTTTTTTTCCTGGACAATTAAAAACTTTTGTGGATAAACTTCCAATTTTAGGGGGAATTGTTGTTATTTTTCATACTAGCCATGCTAAACTTTTTGCTCTCTGACATTTGGTTACCTTTGTTTGATCTTACTCTAAATATTGCTTTTCTCCAAAAACTGATCGCACAGTTACTTACCTTTAAACTCAAGCCAGAATGCTACAGCAAGAAATAGCTGCTGTACAAAGTACGACAAAATCAACATAACCTTATCTGTCAAAGACGAACCACAATAACCCATTAAAAGACAAATAGAAGATAACCAGACAAGATATAACTATGATATAAAGTTTGTAAAGTACCACATTAAATATTCAACTCATTTTAAACTAAAAGCTAAATAATATAATGGATTTTTAAACAGAAATTTGTGCAGTTTGTTTTGTAGTCTTTATCCTCCTTTTAACAGTCCTCTTGCCCTCCATACCAGCAGGTGGCGCTAAAGCGATGCATTTTGCTTCCTTAGGGATGAAGAACAAGGGTAACGTGCGCATGCGCAAAGTTGTGCAGCGGCATCAATTGTTCCCGTTTTAGAGACGCATTTTTACACCTTTCCCGTCGTTTTTAGCTTTTAATTATTATTTCGGTAACGATGTCTTCACGTCAGCATCTTAGGGAGTTTATCAGAGACAGACTAACAGCCGCTGCTGAGGAAATCTTCTCCGAGTTTGAAAAAAACATCATCCGCTGCGAAGAGAAGATCAAAATGCTGGATGTTCGCTGGAAACCTCAGTTAAAGCTGCACAAAGTTGGTATGGAGGCGGAGATTTACTGTAGTACATCGCAGACTTTGAATAACGTGAAATAAAATAAATAAAAACCACCAACCAGTTTGAGGACGTCAGGCTTTTAGCTAGCTAGGACTAGCTGTTTCCGCTTTCAAAATAAAACCCCTTACTTACACATATATAATTATTACTAGCTTTATTATTAAAGCTAATTTTAGCTGCTGAACTCAGCAATCCATTCAATGTGGCTTTAGTATTGGTTTAAATTATCCAACAAGAAGGAAAACCACATATCCTGCAACACTGTTATGTTTATTTTTGATTACAATCATAATTTTAAAGTTGCTTTTTTGTAATTGCCTTTTATATTTAATGCCCTGACACGTACAAGTGACAAAACAGGCAAAACGCCACTGTGTTATTACAATGTTATACAGACCAAGGCTCAGTTAATCATAAATATTGAATTTGTTTGTTGTTATAATAGGCTCCAGATTCTTTTTCTTTTTTTCTTTGCACTTCCAGTTTGTCTTTGTCGTTTTTTTATTATTATTATTATTTCACAGATCTCCCACGGCAGCATGTCTCCATGGAGGAGGAGGATGTATCTGCAGAGCAGCCGGTTTGTAACAAGAAGACGAACTGCAAGCGCGACCAGGAGCAGGTGCAGATTAAAAAGGAAGAGGAGGAAGTCTGTCACTCTGAGGAGGAAGAAGAACAGGAGCTTGAAGGGGATTCAAAACAATGCATGCTGAATCTTTGTTGTGATGAAGGTACGAAGACTCAACACGGACCGGCGTGACTCTGCGACTAAAAACACAAGCTGATCACATCATCTTATTACTTTTTACTGATCACATCATCTTATTACTTTTTACAGCATCCTTAACAGAAGTTAAAAAGATTTCTGTCTGAAGTTTGTCTCATGACTCCGTTATTAGCCGAGTTAGGAAGTATTTGAATGTTAAGACAAGTTTCTAACGGTTCTCTGCACATTTGACTGATTAGCTGGCTGTGCAGGCTTTAAGCAGAAGCTAAATATAATTTTATTGCATTTCCCTTAGAATGAAATTCAACATTTAATGGTAAAGTGAATATCGAAATGAAGGCAAAGGAAATGAAGCTAAAGAAAACACGCACTTAATAGACCAATTAAATTACATCTATGTTGTTACGGTTTAACTTAAAGGTATTACGGAAGGAAATTTGATTCACTCCTACATATTTTTGTTTTTAGTTCTACCCCTTGAAATGTTATAAAGTTATAAACACAATTTTAGTCGTTCTTTTCCGTTTGCAGAACAGAAAAAGAGAGACACAAAATGTTATAATAAGGTTGATATTAAGGCATAGCAGCTTTTTGGTATTAGAGGAAAAGTACAATAGAGTTTTAAAAATCGTTCATCCAGAGGGTAAATCACTGATCAACCAAAGAAGACATGCCAGCTTAATTTTACAATTCAGACTGCTGGGTGAGGCGGCATCAACTAGTGATAGTGGTAAACCAGAGTCATGGACTTGCAGACAGCTGGTTGAAGCTGAGAAACAAAGCACGTGATGTCGGGTTTCCAGTTCTGATGGGGAAAAATTATTTGTTTCTGTTGTAAAAACTGAGCTCATCCCTTCGTTTAAGGATCGGTTGTTCAACTTGAAGTTTAAAGAACGGCTTCCTATCAATAATTACTTTTTTATCTGATGACTAGCTCGAGATTTTTTTTTTTACCTTGTGTCGTTCTTATTCATAAAGGTGTTGATGGAGGAATTAAAAAGGAAAGCAAACCTATTTTCGATTTTTCTGCATGGACCAGTTTCATCTTCTCGAGATGAACACAGACCGCATCAAAAGCAGATCGTAGAAATCCTGTGCTGTTGAATGGGAAAGGTTCTCCAGCCATCCATTTTCTGTACACCCTTTGTCCCTATTAGGGTCTGTTGGGTCTGCTGGCACCTATCTCCAGCTTACAACGGGCGAGAGGCAGGGGTACACCCTGGACAGGTCGCCAGTCCATTGCAGGGCAACACAGAAACATACAGGACAAACAACCACTCATACACTCACACCTAAGGACAATTTAGAGTTCCTAATCAGCCTAACAGTCATGTTTTTGGACCGTGGGAGGAAGCCAGAGTACCCGGAGAGAACCCACGCATGCACAGGGAGAACATGCAAACTCCTTGCAGAAAGACCCAAGGTGGAATCAAACCCAGAGCCTTCTTGTTGCATGGCAACAGTGCTACCCACTGTGAAAAGTTAATCACATAATATTCTGCACAAAAATCTAAACACAACAACAAGACTTTATTTATGTGTTTATTTATATGTGTGTAATTAATACTTTCAAACACGCTATAATGAAAAATGTTTTATATTTTGTACAAATGTGTCTCCTGTTTCCTCCGCAGAATAGAAATACGTCTTAGGTTCACCATAAATGTTTTAGTCAGAGTCGACGTGGGTTTTTAAAACGAAAGTCCTGGAAATATTTAAACAACACATAAAATTTCTAAAAGGAACCTGCTGCTTTCAATAAGTCTCTCTTCTCACAGCCTTTTTTGTTTGTTTTTTTCTCTCTCTCCAGACCTCCCACGGCAACATGGAGGCATGGAGGAGGAGGAAGCTCCGACTGATCAGCTGATCTGTAACCAGAAGAACTCTAACCAGGACCAGGAGGAACCAGAAGTTGTACAAATCAAAGAGGAGCAGGACGAAATCTGCAGCTCTCCTGAGGAAGAGCAACCCGAACTGCGGGAGGAGATAAACGGATTCATGCCGAGTCCAAGTCCCGAGGATGGAGAGAGTGCTACACCAGAACGATGTACTGGGTTCCTTAAAACCGAAGTAGATGCCCAGATCCAGTCTTACACCCTTTGTTTACCTGAGGCGAAATTTTCAACAGGATCTAAAGATGAAGATGCAGACAAGAGTAAAGCTGCTGACCTGAAGCCAGACGTGAGCTGCTACACTAATATCACGGACTTCCCTTCGCTGTCGGAGTCAGACTCCAAATATCCCTTTAAATGCGGCTTTTGCGGGAAAACCTTCAAGTTTAAATCCAAAATGATCAGACATGTGGCCACGCACGTGAGAAACAACAAGTTCACGTGCGGCGTCTGCATGAAATCCTACAGCCACAAGGGTCAGCTGGTCCACCACATGAGAATGAACCCGTGTGGCACCGGAACGCTCGGCCAGCACGCCGCGCCTCTGGCTCACGCCGAGTTGAGGCGATACGTGTGCGGCACGTGCGGAAAGCGTTTCAGCAAGTCCTACATCCTGAAACGCCACGTGAGACTCCACACGGGCGAGAAGCCGTTCACCTGCGGCACGTGCGGGAAGTCCTTCAGCCGCAAGGACCACATGCTGGGCCACATGAAGACGCACCGGGGCGAGAGCGCCGCCTCTGAGCTGCCGCGCGTCCCCTCGCCCGCCCCGGTCAAGCCGATGCCCGTCCACGTGCCCAAAAAGCTCTACTCCTGCGAGGTGTGCGGAAAGCAATTCCGGCGACACCGAAGCTTCTTGTACCACATGAAGACTCACCGGGGCGTGAGCTCGTTCATCTGCAAGACGTGCGGGAAGCATTTCAACCAGCTGTCGAAGCTGACGCGGCACCAGTCGGTGCACACGGGCTTGAAGCCGTTCTCCTGCAACACGTGCGGGAAGTCGCTCAGTCGACGGGACCACCTGCTGCGCCACATGAGGCTCCACGCCGACGGGAACTCCTACGATTAACCCGCGACACTCTTCATATTGTTTAGAAATGTGTGTAGAAAAACATTCAGAGAATGTTTGGGGGGGGGGGGGGGGTTTCCTTTAACGGGAACAATTTGACCGTCCATATCAGAATCCACACGGGTGAGGCTGCTCGATGGTTAACCTAGGCGTAGTGTGTTTTAATACTGATAGGTATGCTTTTATAATCCAGGTCGACAATGATAGGTAGGTACTGTAAAAATAAGAAAAGACTGTAAAAGCTGTAGGAGAAAGTTTAAACCTATGCAATAATTAATGCAGCCCCTAATAACTGGAACTCTAAAGCTGACAGCCAATAAGCATCGAGGACAATTTGTTTTGCTGCTTTTTAGTCGACAGCCAGTCGTTTTTAATAAATATTTTAGAGATGTTCTGTAAAGAGAAAAAAAAGCAGTGAATATTCAGGTTTTCTGTGAACGTCACATTCTGTAAAACCAACCAATAACATAGATTATTGGTGTCGGCGTGATTCACTGCAATTTCTTTATATTTTGATCCAAGCAGCAGCAGGTTTGATTTTTACCTCTTCAGATATTTTCATGACTTTAAAAAAAAAAGTCATTTTGTCAACCTTTTTTTATTTTTTATTGAGCCACTCAACTCCAACCTGTTAGTTAAAAACTTAGAGACATGTTCGTTCTTATTGTGTTAATTGTCCAGTTTACAAAAATACTAAAGGACGCAAACTGTGTAAACTCTTCACTATATTGGCTTCACTGCTGTTTATTTACTTAGTTGTTTACTTGTAGATCCTTTAGGTTTACATCGGTTTCTATCATTTTATGTGTTAGCGTTATACTTTTCAGGGTCAAAACAAAAAAAATGTATTTACAGTGTTGTTGTTTTTTATATTTATTATCGATTACTTGAAGCTGGATATATTTTTCTACCAACTTGTACCATTATTGTTTATAAATGAAGTCTGTATCTGTTTTAATTAAAAAAAACTAAGTGGAAACATGAAGGAGGTTTCTATACAGGAAAATATGTTTGAAAAAAGAAGGAGAACATTTTCAGCCTCCATCTGTGATTCTGGCTGTTATACGTGGCTGCCAGGAAAGTCTGCGGAGATCGCTAACCAGCACACGTTTATCATAAGCGAGCCACAGCCTATATTTCTTTATGTCTACAAATGGTGGGGACTTCAGACAGTCTGTATATGACTGAAATCTTGTGTTGGCGTCAGCAACACCCCATCTAAACACAACATGGGAGTCAGAAGAAACGCCATCTGTCTGTGACGTTGTCATCTGACTGCAGTAAAAGTCTTGCTCTTGCGGTCGTGCAGAAGCAGAGCTGCACAGCAGGAGGGCCTGTTGAAACAGGATTTGTAGATAATGTTTAAGGACTTAATATTTGTGTTGATAAATGTTTACCTTAAAATAAAAAAAAGAAGAATTGCTAAACATAGAACATTTAAAATCAATGCAATTGTTCACAACAATAAATTATTGCTCTCAAGATAATATATAATGTGAAAATAAATATGCAACATGTGAACATAAAGCCGTGCCTATTTAGCAGTTCGTTTCCAGTATGCAGAGCCGTGATAACTACAAACTCTATTTATTAATGTTTAATTTTAACAAAATCTGTTTTAAGAGGTAAAACCATTTAGGAAATAGTCATTTTTAATACGGTTTGGTTGATTTGTCTTTGTTGTAGAGCAATTTATTTTTTTCAGAAAAGTCCTGATTAGACGCAAATGGGTTTTAAAAAACGGAGAAAAGACAATCCCGGAGTTCTAACAGAGGTCTGAAATGAGTAATATTAACAGAGCACTAATAAAAACCAAAATTGCACCAATCGTCTAAAATACACACTAATAATTGAGTTTATTTGTGCTCAGAGAAACCAGGGTTGCCGTTACCAGGAGGACCTTCTTCTTTTTAAACTGATTAAACCAAATTCTTCAACTCAATCCATAAACTATTTTAGTGAACAAAGTGATCAAATAGGTTCTTTACCAACCTGGATTACTGTAAAATGTCCACACACAAAAAAAAAATACAATACTTTTAAGAAAACAACGTCAGAAACAAGAACGTCTTAAGATGTTTAACATTTATCTTTAAATAAATAAATAAAACAATTTACTAATGGGGAAAAAAATGACAAGAATCAAAAAGCTGCAGTAAAGAGTTGGAGTCAACACCTTTCACCAGTAGGGGACGACACATGGATTGAGTGAGTTGAACCATTTGAGCTGCTCCTGTGCACATTGTTTTCCTGTTCTCTTTAAAACAAAAACATTTTGGGTACAGTGGTTGTATTGAAATCAAAAAGTTAAGTCAAGTAAATCCAATTCACTACATTTCCAACATTTTTTTTTAAAATGATTAGTGAACTGTTGCATTGTTTATAATGTAAAGACTGGAGGCTGCTCATTCAAATACCATGGAGTCGTTGATGTGTGGAGATTGCATTTGCAAATTTTAGTTGTTCTGTTTTTTTGTTGTTGGTGAGTTATTGGGCTAATCCATAAATTAATGGGTTCAAGAATTAACTTGCACCATTTTAAATGAGTACTGGGACAACAGCCACTTAAGCATTTCCTAAAAGCAGACGAATATGTCATTTCATCAATGTTTTAATCTATTCTACCTATTCTATTCTATGAATGCAGGGTAAAAAGTCTGGGCGTCACTCCTCACAGTGTTCTATGATTACAGTCCATGAAATGTGGTCAGATGTTTACATTTTTTAAACTAAATATTACTTTACTTGTAGGCATGAGTAACTTTAACAGCGTAGCCCAGAAGAAATGCCTCTCCTTTATTGAGCCATAATTGTACCCCAATGAAACAGGAAGCTATTCTTCTATCGCTGATGTTTCAAACTTTGATCAGACGTTCGTGTTTAAAAAAAAAAAAAACTAACTCCAGCATGACTCTTAAACTTTATATTTGTATGAGCAATAATGTTCATATTAACGGTCTGAGGAGCCTGTTGTCTTTTTCCACAATGACATTTTTGGTTTTCTGCAATCTCGATTAGCATCCACTATTAAAACCAGTAACAGTGGGAAAGGTCAGATCAAGGGGTGTTTCCAAACTACTTGAAAAAGAAAACATTTTTTTGTTTAGGCTTTAGTTAAACTAGCATAAATACACGTGTTATGCAAATATGTAACATTTGGAAAATGCACAAGTTTGCATAACTTCACATGAAACATGTTATTATGTTTTAAACTGTGATGCTTTCTGCGGCTTGTGTCTTCTCGTTGACTCTTTTAGAATCACTCTGAGTGGAACCGTCTTGGTTTGGTTTCAAATGATTCATTGATTTAATTGGAATCTGGTGAAGGACTTTCACTGCAGATGCTCTCCTGTGACTCCAGACAATGCTGAAGATAAGATTGTGTCCAACAGCCCAAGGGCATGACGTAGGTCGGCACAGATGGGTTTGGATCAGGGGTTTAGAACCCACAGCTCTTGCTGTAGCTTCTAGCAAAGCTGCAACATTTTTGCATTTTACACAGGTAATAAGAATGGATGGTTTTAGTAATACTTTTATAATTCATTTATATTATATCTGTGCAGAATATCATAAAAAAAAGACACCAATTATAAAAAGGCATTTAATATAAATGTATTCTTTAGCTTTAAACTATGTGCTTCATATTTCTAAATTGGATATCCATCTTTCGTCTTTGTGCATATTTATGGAGAAGAACACTCAGTTACAGTCAGCTGGATTTTACAAACTAATTGAGTTGTTTGTCAGGTTAGATTCTTTTTTCCTAAAATCTCAATATAAAGTTTATTTTTAAACTCTTTCAAAAAGAAAATACTGGGCTCTATTCATTGATATGAGTATAAACATAATCTAAATCTTGTTTCTGTAAGCAGTTACAAAAGGTCTTCTGCATTTTATTTGAAGCATAAACCAGTTCAGACACACCAGTGTTTTTCTCTGTTCACCCATTAAGTCAGAAAGAATCTAAAGATAAATACTTTTGTTCTGAACAACCAACAAATTAGTACCAAAATTCACAGGAGGGTTTTTGCTTTTTTTTTTAAAGACAACAAAGAAAACGTGAAATTACCTTCCATCTCAAAAATATAAAATCTCTGGAAAGCAATCGGTCTAAAACCTAAGGGGATTTGAGCTAAATATTTTCAACATTTAATTGGGCGAACAGGGGACAGGGACCTTGGTGGTCTGATCCTCGGCTTCAGAAGCTAGCCCTAGGGACATGGACTGACTGCTGTTTGTGCTTATGCACCTAACAGTAGTTCAAAGTACCTGCCCTTTTTGGAGACACCGGATGGGGTATTAGATAATGCCCCTACCGTGGATTCTCTTTTTCTGCTGGGGGACTTCAACGCTCACGTGGGCTGCGACAGTGTGACCTGGAGGGGCGTAATTGGGAGGAACGGCTCCCCTGATCTAACCTGAATGGTCGTTTGTTATTGGACTTCTGTGCTCGTCGTGGATTGTCCATAACAAACACCATATTCAGGCATAAGAGTGTCCATATAATCACCTGGCATGGGGGCACTCTAGGCCGCGGTTCGATGATTGACTTTGTAGTCGTGTCATCGGACTTGCGGTTGCATGTCCTGGACACTAATTGGAAGAGAGGGGCAGAGCTTTCAACTGATCACCTGGTGGTTAGTTGGCTCAGATGGTGGGGGAGACTTCCGGTCAGGCCAGGCAGGCCCAAACATGTAGTGACCGAAAGAGTTTCAACTCCCACCTCCGAGAGAGCTTCAACCATGTCTCGGGGGAGGTGGGGGACATTGAGTCTTAATGGGCTCTGTTTTGCGCTTCCATTGTTGAGGCAGCTGACCGGAGTTGTGACTGCACCAGCAGTGAGGGATGCCGTCAAGCTGTAGGAGTCCTATCTGGGCTTTTTGGCCTCTGAGACTCTGGAGGCAGCTGGCAGGTACCGGTAGGACAAACGGGATGCGGCTTTGGCGGTTGCCAAAGCAAAAACTCAAGCGTGGGAGGAGTTCGGAGAGGCCGTGGAGAGAGACTACCAGACGGCCTCGAAGAGGTTCTGGTCCACCATCCGGCGTCTCAGGAGAGGAGAAGCAGTGTTCCACCAACACTGTGTATGGTGGAGATGGGGGGCGGCTGACCTCGACTTGGGACGTGGTGGAGCGGTGGCGGGAATACTTCGAAAACCTTCTCAATCCCACCAACATGCCTTCCAATGAGGAAGTAGAGACTGAGGGGCCGAGTGTGGGCTCTCCAATCACCATGGCCGAAGTCACCAAGGTAGTCAAAGAGCTCCGCGGTGGAAGGCCCCGGGGGGGGACCAGATCCGCCCGGAGTCCCTCAGGGCTCTGGATGCTGTGGGGCTGTCTTGGCTGACACGCCTCTGCAGCATCGGGTGTGGTCCCCTTGGACTGGCAGACTGGGGTGGTGGTTCCCCTCTTTAAGAAGGGGGACCAGAGGATGTGTTCCAACTATAGGGGGATCGCACTCCTCACCCTCCCTGGTAAGGTCTATTCACAGGTATTAGAGAGGAGGGTCCGCCGGATAGTGAAATCCCGTCTGGAGGAGGAGCAGTACGGTTTTCGTCCTGGCCGTGGAACAGTGGACCAGTTCTACACCCTCTTCAGGGTCCTGGAGGGGGCATGGGAGTTCGCCCAACGAGTCTACATGAGTTTTGTGGACTTGGAGAAGGCGTTCGACTGTGTTCCCCGGGGAATCCTGTGGGGGGTGCTCAGGGAGTATGGAGTACCGGAATCTCTTGTTACATCTGTCCGGTCCCTGTACGACCGGTGCCAGAGATTGGTCCGCATTGCCGGCAGTAAGTCAAATCCGTTTCCAGTGAGAGTTGGACTCCGCCAAGGCTGTCATTTGTTACCGGTTCTGTTCATAACCTTTATGGATAGAATTTCTAGGCGCAGCCGAGGGGTTGAGGTGGTCCGGTTTGGTGGCCTCGGGATTGCATCTCTGCTTTTTGCAGATGATGTGGTTCTGTTGGCTTCATTGGGCAAGGATCTCAAGGAGGTCCTGCGGGAACGAGGTCCTGCGCCAGGTGGAGGAGTTTAAGTATCTCGGGGTCTTGTTCACGAGTGAAGGAAGGATGGAGCGGGACGTCAACAGGCGGATTGGTGCGGCGCCTGCAGTGCATTAATGCGGACGCTGCACCGGTGCATCCTGGTGAAGATGGAGCTGAGCCAAAATGCAAAGCTCTCGATTTACTGGTTGATCTACGTTCCCACCCTCACCTATGGTCATGAGCTGCGGGTCATGACCGAAAGAACAAACTTGCGGATACAAGCGGCGGAAATGAGTTTCCTCCACAGGGTGGTGGGGCTCTCCCTTAGAGATACGGTGAGAAGCTCGGTCATTCGGGAGGGGCTCAAAGTAGAGCCGCTGCTCCTCCGCATCAAAAGGAGCCAGTTGAGGTGGCTCGGGCATCTGGTCAGGATCCCCCTGGACGCCTCCCTGGTGAGGTATTCCGGGCATATCCCACCGGGGGGAGACCACGGGGTAGACCCAGGATGTGCTGAATGGACTATGTGTCCCAACTCTCCTGGGAGCGCCTCGGGATCCTCCCGGAGGAGCTGGTGGACATGGCTGGGGAGAGAGAAGTCTGGATTTCCCTGCTCGGGCTGCTGCCCCCGCGACCAGACTTCGGTTAAGCGGCAAGAAGATGGATGGATAGAAAATTATGCTCCTGAAAAAAAGGACGATATTCACTTTTATTAAGCATTTTTAACTATCTTGAAAAAATCTAGTCTTGATTTAGGTCAAGTAAAATTAGCAATACATTGACAGCATGTGCTGATAGTTTCCTAGGTTCCCTAAATTATGCAGCATTTCCTTATTATCTCAGCTCCCTTGCACTCCGCAGCTGCCTCTCATCTGCTCTTTAACTCACCTGTCTTGTTTTCCAGTAATACCCTTCCTAGTATAAATACCACTTTGTTTTCCTTAGTTAGTGTCAGATCCTCTACAGTTTTCTCTTGACTATTTTGTTGGTTTTCTGAGTTCATTTAACATCAGAATCAGCTGTTGTCATCCCTCTAGTCCTCACCTCTAAATCTGAGTCCTCCATGAAACCAGTTTCTGACTGTTTTACCTGTTATTTGAATCTATGAGCCAAACTCCTTTGAATATTTAGGTCTACTGAACTTGTAGTAAAATAAGGCTGTGTGCTGTTGTGGATGTCTCAATACCATGTTTTTAAAGTTTTCTAATAAAGTTCTTTACTCTTGTACCTCTGAAAGAAACAGAGGTCAAATGCGGACATTGTGCAAGTTGAAATTCCTGCATATAAAATCTCATTTAAGCATTCGAAATCACCTGACCAGGAATTTTCTGTGCCAGCGATTACAACCTTACCATGCAAGAACTGAAAGCAATGAGGGCCTAATCTATGTGGAGATTGCAGCTGGACCGGATTTGTATTGAAGGTAGCAAGAGGATAAAAGTCTGCAGCCCCCAGAAGGAAGAAAAAAAAAACTACACAAACTCAGCATTTTCATGGCCCCCTTTCTTTGGTTCTGGATTTACAGTTCACACAATATTCTAAAATAGGGTTAAGGAGGTTAAAGTTAAGCCTCCGGAGTTCATGTACCCAGAATTCCTCTTATGATTAAACATTTCCAGCTGAGATGATGTGTAAAAGGTATTAAGCTAGCAAGAGAAAGATGTTTATACTGCCAGCCAGTGTGCTCATGTTGGATTAGATAAACATTTTAATTTATATGATATTCCAATAATCTCTCACATTTGAATAGCATTATATGCCATTCTGACAGTTCAATCAAATCAATATCTACCTTACGTTTCTTCTTATCCAAAGCATTTCATTGCATTGTTGCCTTGTGTCACGTGAGTATTTACAAATAAAACATCTTTAATCCTATTTTTTAAATAATATACAAAACTTTATTCCGTCTCAACTTAAAAACACGAGTAATGGAAAACCAAATCTAATAAAAACAATTCTCTCATTGGGTTCAGCACCAGGAAGTCATAAGAATACCCATTATGTCTGATTAATATATATTAAAGTCAATATATAAGATTTTAAGATAGTTGCTGTAATAGTTTCTCGCATTTTTTAGATGTAAGACAAATTGTTTGTGACTTTGATGTAACTAAGACTGTTTTGAGGTTTTGTTAATATTGTTGATTTGTTTAAATGTTATATAAAATTATGCTACTCCTGCTCTGGCAGTGCAAAGAAATGTTTGCAGACTGGACAAAATGCTAGTTTTTTATTTGTTTGATGAAATATTCAAATTTACAAAGCTAAAAGAGAAACATCATTATAAATACCAGAAAAAAGACAAACATACGTCTTTGTAACATGCATTTTGATAAATGAATTAAGTTAATGAAAGAAGCTATAACTTCAATAACATTTATATTTTCTGCATATGATTATATAATATCAGTGAGCAAGTGCTTTGCACTGAAAAAATGACAATAAATGGGATTTGAAACAATTTTTACCTAAATTTTGTGTTCTTGCTCACCAATAAACTAAATGTACTGTAATCTATTTAAAATATAAAATACATTTCATACGTCAGATTAATTCCCTTTTCAGTTTGGATAATTTCTGTTTCGTTTTCCCGGGACAACAAAATTGAGAACTTTCTTCAAGGACTATTTTAACCAGGTTTAATAATGGACTTCCCCAAATCTTTTTTTCCAAAAGGAAGAAAAAAAAAGCCGCCTGTTGTTCAAGGTCAAATTTATTTCTGTTCGGAAAATGAATGCAAAATAACAAATGAATTAAACCTTCACTAATAAAAAATCTACATATTTGAGAAAATATAAACTTGTAGGTTAAAATCTCATCCTAAAAAAATTAAAAAGGAATGTGTTCAAGGGCCAAATTCTGTAGAAACATTTTAGCTGACAAGCTATGATTTTTTTATTTATTATTATTTTACTTACGTATACTAATACAAAATTAAGCTGTTTTGCCACAGGGCGTAAACGGAAAACATCAAGAGAACGCTAATATAATGTATACACTTTATTACTGACATGCAGAAGTATGTTGGAAAAAGAGGATTCTCAAGGTACAACCAAGGACTTGAATATTTTAAACGGTGTAACGAAACATGCGCGCTGGACTTTTGGTGCTTTCCTAGTCTGGTCCAGCTACGGCTGAAGCTTTGGGCTCATTGTTGTCGGCTCAACACCGATGCCTTCCTTCTTTTCTTCCTGCTAAACTGTGCTTTGGCCCTCTCAATAGAAACCTGTAGTGGGCTCCAGGATGGAACCGGTGAGGTGGTCGTCCAGGGTTTTTCTGATGTGAGCTCAGCTGCGTAGATTGAAAGTGTCTCTGGTTGGTTTTGTTTGAGGGAGGATTTCTGCCCTTTGCTTGAACGCACGTGGAGTGTTGGAGCAACAGTGGGGGTGGTGGCCGTTAAAAGCCTCCCTTCATTGTGAGTTCTCGTGCCTTGCAGTGTAGCTGTGCTCACAGGGCTTAGCCGTGCAGTGAGGCTGCTGGGAGTTGTGAGGACAGGGTTCACGTTTTTAGTGCCGCTGTGGGAACCGAGAAGGTTTTGACTTGAGGAGAGAATAGCTGTTTTCCTCGTCCTGTTTCTCTGTGCTCTCTGCTTTGACCTTCGCCTTTTTAGGGCTGTAAAGTCCGGGCTGAGAGCCGTAACCTGACTGTCCGCTCTGTGAAAGGGCGTGTTCAACAGCTGCAGCTCCGAGCTGGGGTCCGGCGCAATTGTGGGAGACATGGCGGAGACATGAGGGAACGTCGTCCGATTTTCCGCAGAGGAATTCGGCGGGTCAGAAGAAACAATGGGAGCGTCTGAGCTGACTTTCTTTCTTTTCTTCGTCTCCACTTTGTCTTCTCTCTTCTTTGGCCTGCAAATTTGCGGTTTAGGGGCTGTAATGGAAACACTGGTGGTGCTGGTGATCGCGGAGCTGTGTTGTCCCGCAGCTCCTGCTGCTGGCAGTAAATCAGTGATGGTTGGAGCCGTGTCCACTGCGTTTGATCCAAGGTGATCAGGAGAAGAAGGAGGTGAAGTTTTCTTGCTTTTCTGTCTTCCACGCTTTCTTTTTTCTCTGGTGTCTGTTTTCGGTGGAGCGTTAGCCATCAAGTTTTCTGACAGAGAGACTTCCTCTTTTATCTCCTCCATTTCCAACTCAGCCACCTTCTGCTGAACCGTCAGAGACGATGTAATGGAAACCTGCTCCTTATCCATGGCGGGCTCATCTTTCATGACTTCATTGGACGGCTCTTGTGTCCTCCGAGGCTCAAAATTTCTTTCGTCAACCCTGTTAGGGTTCATTCTTGACCAGCTGTGCTTATTGGACTCGTTGATGAAATTGTTCAGGGCTGAGGCGTCTTCTGCCTTGCTGACAGGAGGTGAAACCGTAGCTCCCTCCTCTGCTTTTACACCTGCCTCCGCTTTCACCTTTCTCTTCTTGCCCTTTCCTTTGCCTTTGTGTTTTATGTTAGTTTTCTTCTTTTTCCCATGGTTCTTCTTCTTCTTCTTCGTCCTCTCTGAGGCTTGTGTCTCCTCCTTGTTGGCGTCCGTGTTAGAACTTTGAGATGTGGAGACGGTGGCGAGCACCTTGATGAAGTCCTCGGCGGCGGTGACGACATTTCTCAGCGATGGCTCCGGCGTGGTACTTTGAGTCGTGGCCTCCCGCCGCTCTTCCTCGCTGCTCTTCTTGGACTCTTCCCGTCTGGGTGAAGCCAGCGTCAACTCATCTATGACATCGATGCCTCCATAGTCGTACGACACAGCTTCTCTCACCATGGCGATGGGGAACATCTCGTATCGTTTGCATCTGCAGGGAAAGAGGAGACGAAAGCAGAGGAAGTTTATGACAAATTCATTTTGAATTTGAACCGCAGTAGTGCGTGTTGCTTGGCCTACTGAACTGGAAGAGTCACACTTACAGGCCATACCAGTGCCGCTCTGCGCACTGTTCCTCGTAAGCAAAATCAAAGCAGGGAACTCCAATAACGTTGAAGAACGCCTGACCCACAACCCTGGAGGACGTGTCATTGACTTGATTCAGACAAGCCTTGAACCTGCAAAGAAAAATAAAACAGAAGCTAAAAAATAAAACAATTGGAAATTATGTGAAATACAAGAGTGACTTACAAAACAGGGCATCGGAAACATTTTTGTTTAGTAGAACTTCTTCTAGTACTACTAGTACTTCTAGGATGATGTAGTTGTTTTTCTTTCAAATTTAAGAATCAAGAATCCGTTTATTTATATAGCACCAATTTACAACAGATGTCGTCTCAAGGCACTTTACAAGAAAATCCATTAAAATCAAAGATACAGCATAAACAAATCAATTTGAAAAAGTTTCCAATCTAAGGAACCCCAGCAGACTGCATCGAGTCATTTGAATGCTTATCTTTTATTTTGTGTGTTTTCAAATCAAGGTTTTATATGGCCAGCTATTATCCTGCACCCTTTTACAATCATCCCTGCTCCAACAGACATGAATCAGATAAAAAACTCATGAACAGTACTCTTTGCCAAACTTGAAGACTTGTTGAAAAGGCAATTTAATCTTTCTATTCAGCTGTGTTAGAACAGGATGTATGTAAATATTGTAAGGCAGTAGATACACCCACGTCAACATATCTGGCCGGTTTAATTCCTCATCCTTCATGTTTTTAGGATTTTAAAATCTCCTCTGTAATTCAATAATATAAATGATTAAAAGACAACCAAGTTTTGTTTGATTGTGACACTGTTTAAATCATTTACTCCTTTTTTTATTTCAGAAATCGTGTACATTTTTGCTATTTAACAGTCATGTTCTTCCAATTAATTTCTCTTCTAATTTCTTTTTCAACCTATTGAAACTGCAGCAGCAATCATTCAGTTATCACAATAATACTGTAAGTTTCAAACTATAGAGAATTATCTTGGTGTAAAGTTGTCAGTCTGTGTTGTTTTAGGTTTTTGGGCAGAGTTTGCCTTTTTAAAGGGCCACGCCTCTTTCTACCTGCTTCAGCAACATAATTTATCACCTTTGGTCTGGGTTATAAAGTGTAATAATAATGAGAATAATACCCCAAACAACACCTCAGAGTAATTATTTTATTATTATTTGTATTCCCTACATGCAGCAGCAGGAAACTAACTGAGCACAGCTGTACTCACGCGTCGTCGCAGTCACAGTGGGAGAGGGAGTGCCACTTGAAATTGGTGTAACCATACTTGGATGAGAAGGCGTGGATGACGTGGGGACAGTGGTCATGAGTTCTGCAGCAGCTGTCCGTGTTTGCAAACTCTCCTGCAGGAAGAAAGTCAGGTTCATTAATCCGGTGTTTTTTTTCTGTGTGTTTTTTTTGTTTTTTTTTGTGTTCGTTTGTTTGTCTGTTTGTTTTAAGCTCCCTGCATCCTTTCATAGAGACAAAGCGCTGCGCTTACCCAGCTCGTCGTAGTCATCTGCCATGTTCCCAGCTCCACACCACAGCGTCCCCGGGTAGGTGAAGCCCCTCTTTGACCTTTTCAGAACCTCCTCCACTTCTCTCCCTGTGGTTTCCCCACCCTCTTCATGCGAGCCGCTGCGCTCTGACCCCTCCCGAAACTCCCGGCACATCAGCATGGCTTTATCCATGCGCGCATAACGCGCCTCCAGCCGCTGTTCGGCTCTGCGCTCCTTCAGCCCCAGCCTGCACACCTTCAGGAACGACCTCACCTCCCCCCGGTTGGCCACCACCGAGCAGTTCAGCAGCTTCCCGGCGGGGCTCACCACGGTGCGCACCACCTCCGCGCCATCGGAAACCTGGCAGAGGACGTTCGCCCCGACCAGCGACATTTTTGCGCACAAGGTTCCGTTGATCACGTAGTACATCTCTTTGCTCTGTTTCTCCGCGTCCAAGGCGCGGCTGAGCAAGTCGCCCCTCACCACGTTTCTGTCCAGATAAGACAGCAGGACAAAGAAAACTGACCACATGATGCGGCGGGCGGCGACTTCAGCACCACGCGTAACGGAGACAGCTCCTCGCAGCCCTCTGGCGGAATCCTCACACTTTTAAGGCGAAGCTGAGGTGGCGCGATTCTTAACGCGGGGAATGACCACATGGGGAGGAGTCTAGAGGAGCAAGATTAACCTCTCCAGGCTGGGCACTGTGTTTCTATTACTCGGACAGCAGGTGAGGCTGCTGGTGTGTGTTTGCGCACAAGGAGAGCAGGGGGTTAACGCTGATCTGAGGTTCAGCTCCTTTTTTTTTTTTTTTACTGCAGAGACAGACAGAAGTGGCCGCAGGTTACCTTCTAAGCCCCTCCCTCAGAGAAACAGAAGACTGGGAACAGAAGCATGATGTGATTGTGCCAAGACAGGACACTGGTCATCCTTCAGACGCCGCAAAACAAGGATGTGAATTGGTGGCGACCTTGTAGCGACAGAAGGTCTCGGCAGAAGAATGTGGAGAGAGCTTCAAGCCGTCTCATCCAAAGTGGATTGAGGGCCTCCAGGAATTCAATGTGTCAAGTTCAGGGGGCCAAATTCTGCTCGGCACCACATATTTAGGTCACTCCAGCACAGAAATGACATGCTTCTCCCTTGGTCTCATCTTAACCATCACTTCATAAAAACCCGTGCATTGTTTTATGTCTTCAGATCCTGATAAAAATCCTACTCAAGGCCTAAAACTCCTATATTTCCAGAAAGTGTTTATCATAATGGACCAACAAAAAGTCGTGCAGAATTACGATGTAGAAGGAGCAGGAGGCAGACTTTACTCTAATCGCCCTAAATAAAATTAAAGGGAAAGCTGGTCAGAGCTGAGGGAAGACCAACCACATTGGTAGATCTATTAAAAGAAATTAATTGCCAGATTTGAAAACCAGGGTTCAGATCCAGTTGACTGAGCATGAGCTTTTGTAATGGAGTTTTTGAATAAGACTGGTGCAGATATTCCCTGAAAAATTGAGTTTCTCGAAAGGTAAATCTGAAAAGGAAGTTGAATTGCATCTAAATTGAATGTTCTTTTTGAATTTCTGAAGGTTTTTATCGACTTAACATGAGAAAAGTTAAACGCGTTGCAATACTTTTGTAATGCAAAATTAGCTTTTACCTATCTTAACCAGAATGTGTTGTCTTATTGGCATCGTGGCTTATATTAATAAACCTTTTGCAAAATTTGCATAATGCACACTGAAGTTCCATGGATCTTGCTGGAAGTCCCTTTTTTGTTCCAGGAACATAAAACCCTCCTGGTCAGATTGGGTTTCTAATGAGCCCAGTGTTTTGTCACATGACTGGTCTTACTCGGAGGCTCTAGAGGAGGAGATCCAACCCACACAAGGCACTGAAATCGGATTTCTGGAAGGCGGAGAAACATGTAAAATCAGCAGAGGTGACATTCGATCACATCTCAAAGCAGCAGAAAAAAAAGAAGAAAACAGTTCATGAATTAAAGTTCTCAGAGTTGGAAGGATTTCGGGGAGGTGAATAAATAATTCCTGTGGAGGTGGTTTACGCCACCTACAATGAAATAAAAGCAAGATTTGCATTAACAGTAAAAATTTGTAATTATTTTCATCCTGTTGATATAATGTAAAATAAAATAAGAGTCTGCTTCTGAGTGTAATGAAACAGAGATTTGGCTCTTGGTTGAAACCAGTTGCATCGATTGCCACAAGATTAGTGCCTTCCCCTTTATTGCATATGGAACAGCGCCCTCCAGAGGTCCGCAGTAGTAGGTGCTGTCAATGTGCTGATGGTATTTTCCTCTTCACTTGGTTTTCGTAGTGTAATAAATTTTTAGTCATTTAGGCAGATTAGGTAGTTTTTGCTTTCTTTGCCACTTTACTGACAGCTAATGAAAATATTAATATTCAGAATTATGTTTCTGTAATTGCAGAATAATGGGGGTTTTTTCTCAATTAAAAACCTGTTTTTGTCATGTTATTTAAGCTTCTGACCCACATGAAATGAGAACTCTCAGGAGATATTTACAAAGATTTTTATTTCGAATGATGTGGAGAAGGAAATCCGGCGGTGGCAGCAACGAGTGGCGAGGAACGGGAAACAGTGGGGCGGCAAAAAACGGCAGGGAGGTGAGGACGTCAACGACGTGGGAGACCGGGAGCCTCTGAAGGTGAGGAGAGGTAAGGTGAGAAAACAGCAATCGGGTGAGGACAAATGAAGGGAGCGATCTTACTTGGATAGAGTGAACTGTTGTCGCCAGGGGGGAGTCAGTGGTGAGTTCCTTTCAGCGGAGTCAGTGAAGCTGTAGTCCAGGGGGTAGTGCAGGTGATGGAGTATGCTGGAGCGGGCAGACCAAGCTGAGCCAAGAGGAGTGGGAACCAGATGGCGAGGGAAACCAGAGAGGATCTTGAAGATGATTTCAGTTCTGGAGTTGAAGGAAAACCTGAGGTAAACATAACTGTGGCGTGGGAAAAACAAAGTAGCAAATCAAAAATCTTTACAAAACTGGAAGCGACAAGAGAGACAAAGAGAAGCATTCAAAAAGGCTAGAAACACTAGAGTTTGGTACTGAGACTAGGTTTTACCGGGAGTAAACAAACACTCAGGCGACAAGTAGTTGATCCACCACTCCTCTTCTACTGGCCCAGCTCATCAGCGCCAACCAGGCGCACCTGGGGTGGAACGAGCTCCAGCAGAGGAGGAGCACTGGTGACCCCCCTGTGGCAAACTGGAGAAGTGGCTGAAAGAAAACTCACACTGACAGTTTTGGTTTCTATCAAAAGACAAAAGAAAATGTATATATGTAACAGTAAGTCAAGGCCTCCTTTTATGAATTTAGTTTTTTTCAGTGACTTTCTGTTTGTTTTCTGTTATTTTGATTTCAAAAGTTTTAATAACTTTTGATAAGTTATTAGTAAATAAAAACAATAAGTAAGAGAAAAGGCATCCCAACATAATTTTTCATTTTGTATCCTTAATTTGTCGTTGTAATGAGTTCTAAGTCATATCAGCTGGATAGCTCAATTGGAATCTCACCAGACTTGCAATCCAATGGGTTTGAATCCAGCTAAGTTGCTAAAATGGTAAAGCGTATTTAGTTTGTGCTGATTAACAATGGTAAAAGCTATACAAATAGCAATTTTACATATTTCTACTTTGATAGTTAAATACAAATTCATAACGCTAAATGGAGCATGTTAGAATAATGATTGTTTGGTTTAAAGGTATATTACAGCCTTCATCTTATTTAATGAAGGAAATGGTTTCCTTCGGAAGTATGTGTTACTTGAAATATGTTGTATATGAAGTGTGTTTATAACACAAGAAGAAAAAATCTTCCAGTTGAATGTGAAGGAAGGTCAACGTGTGTGTCTCGTTTTTCTCTTACCACAGCATCACACGTTGAGGATCATTTTCTACATCACCCTCAGCCATCCAAGTTTGCAGGGTAACATATGCATTCAGTGGTTTACGACCTAAAGATGCTTTAGACCCACAACAACAACCACCAAGGATTTAAACCTATTTTCTATGATATATTCATGGTCTACTTTAAAGAACTATGGTTTTTATTGCACCCATAAATGATATCTACCTGCTGGATGATACTTCTAAGTACTTAAAGTCAATCAGAGGTAATAACCTCTGTCAGGTTTCACACAAATCTCTGCACATTCAAACCAAAATATATAAAAATAGGGTGCAATAAATAATGGTTCTTCAATAACTGTTAAATAATTTCACTATAGAGGATATTTCATCATTATAAGACTATATTACTATTTCATAAACAATAAACTGAACCAAAATAGTAAAAATGAAAGTAGGGAGGCAAAAAATGGTAACGCTTGCTCAAAAAATTGCTAAGACTCATAAAACAGCAGCTGTTACCCATTTTTCATCAACATTCCTCTTTTTAGCCAATGTGGTGTCCAGTAGATCATTTGATAACATTTGGGCTCTTCTTAAATATGAAACATGGTTCATTCTCATGTGGTAAAACCATAAAATCATAATATATTCTTGAAATTACTTTAGCAGGGTTCAACATATTCATTTTTTATGACGCACGTTTTGGTAAACTAGTTATGATCTACATTTACAGATGTATATATTTGCTACAGACAGTTTTTTAAAGCAAGATTTATCTTTAGACTTATTCTCGGGTCATTTGGTTCAAGTCACGGAGGATGCAGACTCTGGGAAAATTACAAGTAGACCGACTGGAACGTCAGCGCACAGCTTGAGCTCCTTATAAGAAAAACTAAGTTGAAATTTCAGATATTGGTTTATTTTAAAACAGTGAGAACCTTTCATACTGAAAGCTGTGAACTATAATGTGAATGCAGTGAGATAAAGGGTCACGTTTCGGCTATAATAAATGTGAACTCTACTTGAGTTTTCCCAGAAACGGATCCTCTGGCTGCAGTGGATCTCAGCCTGTATTCACAATACAATCCAAGGAATGCATGCGGGAAGCTTTGAGATTTTTCTGCCGTTTGCAATTTCTCCAACATGAACTAACAAAAGAAAACAATTGCTTTCATTTTCAGATTTCTTTTTACCTTTTTCTGGTAATCTTTGCAAATGTTTTCTTCCCCGTTAAACGTATTTTTTGTATTTTTTCAAATCACATTCACATTTTATTTGATGAACTATTAAAAAGTGTTGCACAATTTTAAAGTGAAAGGAAAAAAATACAAGGGTTTTTACATAAGTAAATCTGAAAAGTGCAGCGTTCCATTTGCATTAACACATCTTGAGTTCAGAGTAGGAAATCGTTCCCAGAGCAAGTTAACATTTTGGTCTCATCTAACCACATTTTACTCTAATAAACTGACTTTGTGCACTGTTTAATAACCAGGGTAAAAATAAATTTATTTAAAATTGGATTGAAATGTAAATAGTTAATTTTTGTAAAACTAGAAGAAACATGTGTGGAATATTTCCTTTCACCTCCAAGTTTTGCTCCATCTTGTGTTGACCTGTCACATAAAATCCCAATTACACACATTTAGTTTTGTTGTCATACAGTGATGTGACAAAATGTATATGAATATTCCTGAAGAGCTTTTGGACTTTAGATGGAGTCAGCCAAAAGAAAAAGGAAAAGCTGTTAGCTTGTCTAAAGTCTCTGACCTGTCAATGGTTTTTTTTAAGGTGGAGAAAAAGATTCAGACCCCAAAAACCAAATACAATGGCATGTTTCTTAGCAAAGCTCATGACAAGTTTGCATGCAGCGATTCTCCCACAATCCTAGTTGCCCTTTGATTCATAATGGGAGCACAACAAAGAGTCTAGTGTTCAAGAGATCACTCATGCAAACCTAAAAGTCTCCAACGTTGTTTTACTTTGTATGAATTTAGGTTTTCTAACCGATTGTTGGAACATGCAAGCTTGGACACATCAAGTCAAAGCCAATAAATAGTTACCCCCATAAGAAAAGCAAGCCACTTTTTTACCTTTTCTGAACTTGCAAACAAACATTTCAATTCAAGAGAATCTAAATTATATGATAACTGTATGAAATTAATTGTAAAGTGTTTTATAAAAGCATTTCTACTCATTATTTGAAGCTAGATGGATGTGAAAGTGTTACAATAGTTGAAAACAACACCTTAACATTTATTTCATACACCCTTATTATAGATGTTTGCAACAGACCACTGACTAAAAACAAGACCACTAACTAAACAATTTTTGTGTAGTCAGTGGCCTGTATTGTAAATCCTGTTGTTTTTTTTCTCCTAGATTGAGATTTTAAACTTTCACAAAAGTACAATCAAAAACTTCAATACATGTTACAGATTTTTTTTGTGTGTGTGTGTGATTAAAGTCAAATGAATTGTGTAGATAAAGTATTGTGTAGTGTAAATTATTACAGAATAATCAGAAAAACACAATAACCTTCCATTTTCAGAAAAAAAAATAATTCATTAAAAATCCTATCCAATTTGTCATGATGTGTGTTTTGTTTGGTTCTGTTTTTTCCCTGTGTCTCGTCACTCCGCCTTCATTCACAGCTGTCTGCAATAATTCACTCCTCTTCTCCACCAATCACACCCCGGTTCTCACTATTTAAGCCACATTCATTCACACACTCACCCCTGGATCGTCTGTTGTTGCCCCTGCTA
>JAVLVB010000318.1:3924061-3937658 GCA_032876305.1 Orestias chungarensis | reverse complement strand
TATATATATATATATATATATATATATATATATATATATATATATATATATATATATATATATATATATATATATATATATACATACTATAATAAGACATTTACCCTGTGATCATATGAAGGCAACACTAGCTTCCAAAGTTATTTATTTCCAGATGTGAGCATGTGTCACATATTAAAAAGACTTTAGAGTTTACCTATTAATCAGGCAGGTTTTCCCCACAGCCATATCACCAACCACGATGACCTTGGAGATTTTAAATCTGACGTAAGGAAATAAATAATCAGCAGATGAAACAGAAAAACCCCATCTCACACAGAGCCCACAGTGAGTTCAAGTGCTGCTTCTCACCCCACAGTGCCGGTCCGCTGTTCCTGGCAGGCGGTCCTCACTTTGTTGTTGAACTCTTCAGTGATGTGAAGAGCCGCCTCTTTTCTGAAAGCCTAAAACCAGAGAAATACAGAGACAATTAGAGTTTTAAAGCTTAAAATAACACTTGTTAACATTCCTGCTTACCTGTGGGAGCTGAGCAATGACACGGTCCCTTCGAACCGGAGGGAAAACACTCATGGCTGAAACTCTGAGAGACATGAAGCCTCAAGGTAAACAGCGCCTGGACAAGAAAAACAAACACATTTGAACCTTTACGGTTCTTGTTTATCAAACTACTGGAACACTACCTTGCCTTGTATAAAAGCATAATGAAAACAAAAGTGTATCACTCTGAATAGTGCATATGTACTGGGATCAATGATGTGGTCTAAATTCAACTGTATGTAACTTTCACTGTGGTGTCTCCATGTTATTTTCTAACAGATTTAACAGAGTAACTGAGCACTTGTGATCGAGATCTCAATCCTTTAGAAGTTTTTTAAGCTAAATTGTTTAGAAAGCGTCTGAAGCCTTCAGTTTCGCTTGCAGTAAAGGACTCTTTCTTTAAAGTGAATCTTTATCTGTACAGAGTTTAAAACAAAGTGTGGAAATAATATTACTATTGCAAAATGTCAGGCAGTGTTGCATCCGTGCTGTAGCGCCTATGTAAACTCGTCCAGGATACATGGTGTGAGAGCTGCAGCTCTTGTGCTGCTGAATTTTTCAGCAGGTCTAACATTTCAGTGGTGCCTTTTCACAATTTATCTCCTTTGTGCTCCACAGTGTCAAATGCATAGTAAGGTAACTGAATCAGTGTTTTCTTTTGAATTTCTTCCTACAGGTTGAAAGAAACATCATCTTTAATGAGAATGGTTGTGAGATAAACGTTGGTAACCATCAGAGTTTCAGTTGTTTTAAACATCTAAACAATAATAAAGCGTATTTAGGTTTTGAACAAGTAAAATAGGCTGTTATAAGTGTCTTTTAACGGTTGTTTCGAGTATTCTGGGATAATGGGGGTCCACAGTTGCTATTTCCTTGCGACCATTTTCTGACTTCTGAAAATAAACATCGGCCTTACTTGAATATTATGTTTTCTTTACTTTCCCATTTTGAAAAGAAGCTAAGACAAATTAGTCTGCTCTACTTTACTCTATTAAAAAAGAAAGTCATGTAGATATAGTAGAAGCTTGTCAGCTTGTCTTCAAAAATGTAAGTTTTGTGTTTATTCATAAAGGAAGTAATATATACTAGTATGTTTGAGGTTTGCTTTATTTTGAACAGTTTCTTTCCCCCATTGCACAAATGCATTAAATTGAAAGGCTTTTTTAAGGTTTAACATTATATACGTATATACTTACACCTGAGGCTATGTAGGGTAAAATATTATTGTTCTATAAATATTATATTTACCTCAACAAGATAGCTATAAGCCCATTTATTAAATTGCCTTAAAAAAATGGGCTATGTGTCTTATAATCGTTTATCTAGGTGTTATTACAGCTTCATATCCACAGATAACTCAATAGGGGTCGTAATACACATAATTTGAGGGTAAATTTGGATTTTTCAAAGAACTACGGTGGCTTGAAGGAGCCAAAGGCTGATTAACCATGAAATTAAATGGAGCCACAGTAATCAGAGCTGATCCACTTACTGTCTATCTTAATCCTATTGTCCATCCAAGCTTTCCGACTAAAGACAAAAAATGTCAACTCAATACATTTTAAACGGTTTTAAAACTAAACCCAGAGAGAAGGACGTTCTGATTTTTCCAAGGAAAACTTAAAAAAAAAAAAAAAGTAGCGTTTTAAGCTGCAGGGATGTTACAGAAAACCTCACCGATCCAAGGCGCTCCTCTTCTTTTCCCCTCTTATTTCCGCTCTAACGCCTCACTACGGAAGGTTTAGTTAAAAAATAAATAAACAGAACAACAGGTAAGGCTTAATAGCGGGGTTAAAGTCGATCCCCGGAAGTTGTGGGGAGCTGCTGACTCAGTTCTCTCCTCCCTGCTGGGCCCCCTGCCGGACAAAATGAGGAACTGCAGGAAGCTGCTTATCCACAAGGCGCTCTATGCTTTCTGTAGGAAGAGGATTTGAGCCACTGGGGGAACATAGTCCTCTTCTGTACTGTAGGTTAAATAAATAGGCTTTTTTTTAATCCAGTGGCCCTAATCATCTTCTATATTGCTGCAGTCCTGACAAAGCTTTAAAAAAAAGCTTTAGAGAAAAACAAACCTCCTTATATTTATGAACAAAGAGCAGGCTTAAAAATGTTAGGATCACTACAGGAAAAACGAAGCCCAATTGAACTTTAATCTCAGAATCCTGACTTTGTTTCCGTGGTCCCTACTCAGATGTGCGTTACGTTTGCTTCAACGTTGCCATATTATGTTTTTAAATAGATCTAATAATGAACTGACCACTTGTGATTCAGATCTCAATGCTTTCTTCTAAGTTTTAAAACCAGGCCAGATAACTATGAGTTCAGTTGTTTAGAAAGTGTGTGAAACATTCGGTTTCGCTATTAGTAATGAAGTTTTTGCTATTAACTTTTATTTTTTTCTAGTTTCCTCTGCCTCTCATTTGTCTCTTCAAACCCCAGTCTGTCGTGGCATACGGCGGCTCGTACTGAGCCAGGTTCTGTTGGAGGTCTCTTCCTGTTAAAGGGGAGTCTTTCCTCTCCACTGTCGTTACATGCATGCTCAGTATGAGGGATTGCTGTAAAGTCAATGGCACCGAACCTCCCTGCTTTTCCTCTTTCCTCCCTCTCCTGGGAGCAACAAGCTTCATTGACAGAGATGTAATTGTGCAGAAGGAGAGAAATAATATTAAGTCGGAACGTGACGGATTGAACTGTGGCTGATTGGATCGTTCTTTTAAAGCTGCTCTATTGTATCCCAACTAAGATTAATGCATGGAACAGACATTGGTAGGAAATTTTAAACTTGGTCCTGACATTGAATTGTACACAGATACCATCAGTTTGATTTGTCAATATAACAAAGTCAAGGCTTTGATGAAGAGTAATATTTAGTATCCGACAGAATAGTTTTTGGGGTTGAGCATTTAATTGGACGCAATTTTCAACGGTTTTGTGTATTGGCACGTAAGGCACTTTCCACAGCTTTCACATGCAAGTTGAAACATAAATAAATCATGAGCGCTGCGATTTTAAACACTTTTTTTTATTCACTCAAAGATTTAAAAAGACGGGGCCACTATAGATCACTTCAAAACAAGATCCATTTACATTATTGTGCTCACGGTCAAATCAATCAACTGTCTGTGGCGAACAGGAGTTATCCCTCCTTCATTTTATTGTGTAAAGGAAAGGTAGATTTATTGTTGCCTCTGTTGATTTACAAAAGGCACTTTGGTGCAAAGGCACAATAGCACAGGTCAGACACACATTGGCTCGGTCCATGCCTTCTTTTCTTGGCATAGGTTGAAATAGAAAACAAAGTTTCAATCTGGCAAAGTGACTGACAAGGCTTGTTTTGTTGCACTAATACAGTTAACCTTGTAATTTCCTTTTGTTTTTTTTAATAAATCACAGGTTCTTTTGCTCATGTTTCAGGTTCCTGCTCTGCAGACACCCTCAAATGTTCCCTGCCCATGTTCTAGCTCCGCAATCAAGACTCTGTGCTATAAAGATGGTGACCTAATGTCTACAGCAGTTTTAACTAAGGGAAAGATAAAGTCCACATGACAAGAAACACTTTAGAACATTTTTACAAAGTGTTTTACATCCACAAAGCGGAGGAAGAGGAGACAAGTTCCGATCTGATTCAATCTTTTAAAGTTAATCATCTCGAAAGTATCATATTAACTAAACTAGCAAAAGATGTACAGACAGAGCGCCCGACCACACAGGATTGTGCTGCAGCCTGCTGGTTATGAAGGGTTTTTCAGGGTTCCTCGTGAGCAGCTGTTAGACGGCAGGAACATCCAGCTTCAGCTCCACTACAGTCAAACACAAACAAACTTTATAAAAGGGCCAAAGAAGGACCACAAACGATCCTGCATGAAATCGTGTCAGCAGTTCATTTAATCCTGGATAACTCTGTCCGCATCTCTCCAACAGCATCTCTTCAGCCATGAATAAAAAACAGCTTCATAGAGACAGAAAGATTGACCCCACACAATAATATGATATTAAAATGCCAATATCAAAAATTCCTTATGAAAAAACATGTATTCTCATGCAGATGTAAGTTATTTTGCAACATACCATATAGTTTAAAAGGTAACAAACCAAACACAATTAACCATTTTCAGCACATGTATTGCCAGAATGCTGACAACTTTGTTAGCATTCTGGCAGCAAATACAAAAATTATAAATCATTTCAGAACTTCTGCAGTAGTTCATACATCCAGCACCAGTTTAAATTAGCAAGCAACAATCAACCGGCCTCAAAACATTAGAAATATTACATTAAATAATCCACGTTGCACCTTTGGAGGACAATTGTAATAATAGTACTTACATGTACATTTTAAACATTTTTTTGCTTGATTTTTCGTAAAAGTTTGATGCTTAGAGAGATTTTAATGAAACTATCAGTACCGTTCTCATGTTTGTAGGCGAAATAGAAGGCAAGCCTATAGGATTTACTGGGTTATGCTGTCAACATTCATGGTCCTTTCTAAAGCTCATTACTCTACTTAACATGTTTTATTTTAATTATTCTGTTTTCTCTGATCACCGTCCCTCCATATTTACCTTACAGATACGAGACGGTCTTCATTCTGTTCATTGTAAAATAATGGTAATAAATGCATTTTACAAGCATTAACCCTTGAAATGATCATTAACTTTGACTTTTTTCACCTCTTTATACCATCAGGGGGTCACTAAACATATCACTGTTCATAGGAAACAAAACAGAACCAAATGTATTTACATCATACTGCTTGTGATCATCGTTTTGTTAACGTTAAATATGCTACTTTTAAGACCTCCCCCCTCCCTAAAAGCCAAGCTTTCCCTCTGTCTTATGTATGTGTAACAAGCATTAGCACACAGTGCTTATACACAGTTTATTACAGAAGTTAATATTAATTCACACTCAGTGTTATCGTTTTCCAACCTGCTCTGTTTAATTTATCATCTAGTTACTTTATACTCAAAATTGGAAAATGGGATAAAAATGGGTTTGCTGTACCTGAAGGCATCAGGCCTGCCAATTGCAGCTTTTAACCTTTAATTGCAAAGTGATCAACAGAAATACTGATCACATTTTCACAAAATATGTATGAAATCCTTTTTTGGGTATTCCAAAACACATAAAACATCGTCGAATATGCGCTAAAAGTTGTTACTATTTCACTTTTCTTTGAGATAAGAGTTACATTTTACAAAAAAATTCCGGTTTTAAAATTTCTATGGAAGGCAGCTCCTGAAAATTGCCGCATGTTGTTCGTCCAACTGTTTTTGGAAGCTTAGTCCTTGGCGGAGAATCTGTTGTCGCGAGAATTGCGAATGTGAAAGCACAAACAAAAATCTGTAAACCTTTGTCTTAAATGAAAATGCTGTGCATTCCTGTAAACCTCTCCAGGTCAGTCACTGAGAAACTTCCTGGAGTTGTTGTTTTGCGTGCCGTTCTGTTCCAGGTAGCTCTTGGTTCGGGGGAAGAAGTCAGCGCGTAGCAAGCGGTAGAAATAAATTACGATCATGATATTCATTACCATCATGGTGGCGAGGAAGTATCCGCCATGATTGAGCCAGGAGTAGTTGTGAAAGATGTACCACGTGAGGTAGAACTGGGTGGTGAGGCGAAACAGGACGTAGGTGAAGAGGTTGGCGAACTTGTTGACGTGGTACAAGGAGGACGACTGAGCGCCGGCCAGTTTCAGCATCAGCCGCAAATGCAGGGTGACACTGTTGACCTCCACGAAGAGGGCAATCAGAGCACCAGCGACATAGAGCTGAGTGTAGAGGGCGTACAAGAAACACCAGATCACCTGGGGGAAGAACATCAGGGTTTGTGTTAGAGCCGCCTAAACTATGGGGAAGATGGCTTTCATTTATCAGTTTGTGGTATTGCTTAAAGATGAACATTTTAAATTGAATGGACACATTTGGGGTAAATATTGATGTGCTCATTAGTAGTTAAAGCTTGTTGGAGAGATCATCCCCTTGTCCATTTTTTGTTCATACCTATTATCAGCAAGGGGGCTGTTGCTTATGTCGCCTGGTCTTTGGATAAGAGGCAGGGTACATGCAGGACAGTTTGCCAGTCAATCGCAAGAAAATCCAAATTTAGAGACACAGACTTACAGTCATTTTTGGACTGTGGGAAGAAGCTGGAGTACCCAGAAAGAACCCTCACAAACAAACATGCAAATTTCATGCAGCATGACTGGGATTCCAACCCAGGATATTTTTTCTGCAGGGCAACAGACCTACCAGCTGTTCAGCCTTAAGTGACATATGCCGTAAACCAGTCAGCAAATTTTTTGTTGCTTTGTTTGGCAAGGTTCCTGCCACCCTCCTCAAAGTTGCTTAGTGACGTTATCTTTCTTTTTCTGACTGACTGAGCTTCGGCCTTGTGACTCAGTTATGCAGTCCGAACCGGAAAGGCAAGCTGGAATGAGTTAAAAACGAAAGCAGCGCTGAGAAACGTCTCACCATTGTGTGATGGAGCAAGAACTCCCATGATCCTCTGGCATGTCCAGTCAGAATGATATCACCCGCATCCTGTACAAAGTATCCTAAGATAAAAGAAATCATGACAGATCATTTAAGCATCTTAGGTGGTTGTTTAATAGTAATCGGCAGTATTTTATAAATATACATCAGCAAAAAATGTAGATGTAGAGATTAAAGATTGTTGCCCTTTTTTTCTTACTCTCCTCGTCTTTTGACAGAAAAAAGTACATTTATATTTGTGTTGTCAAAATTAAAATGATTGACTTCAGCATTTAAGGATGCAAAACTTAAATATGTGACACCTCAGAGCCTTGCCTAACCGACTAAGTAAAAAGTCATTCGCTATTGAAGACAGTGTCACTGATTGTTGTTATTTTTTAAAGTAAAAGTATTTAAACTTCAGTCCAACCAGATTTGACATTAAGAAAAAAACTGGTTATAACTAAAAAATAAATCTCATATTGATGAGATATAATTGTAGAACTGTCTTGTCACTATGCTGGTGTGGAGCATAGGTTATATCAGATTTTAACCAGATTAACCTGTAATTTGCATTTTAATATTGTGTAATACAACAAATATGAGATACATCAATCTCAACAGAAAAGAAAAAAAATTTAAACTTTCAAATTTAGGTCACCAATAAAGAAAAAACACCTTCTTCATAATAACTGTGGTCCAACATAATAGTGGCTAAATACTGAAGGTTGCTGATTACTGTAAGTGTTGTGTTCTGCGTATTAGGTCATCTAAACGCAGGAGAGCACATGTTTCTCACACACCTAATTATTTCATGGAAGATTAGAGCGATGTGGCAACATGCTCGGATTTCTCTGCAGGTGTTATTACAGCAAACACAAACAGAAATCTGAGGTTTGCAAAGGTCTGTTTGTATTGCTTAACAATTTAACGCAATAATAATCATTAAAAAAAATATGTTTTAGGAGATGGAGATATTAACATTACTTACCTAAAAATACTTCTTGAATTATTTTAAATTTCTTTAACATATTACAGTTTTTATATGTGTTACCAATTGACCAGTTTCCTTTATAAAGAAAATAAATAACAACAGCTTTGACAACTGCCGGTTTTACAGTCCTACATTTTTCATGAGAAACCAGAACCTTTGCTAGACTGTATGGAGCATACATTTGGCCCCTTCCCTGATCTACTGTAACTAACAGGTGACCAAAACAGAGCGATACCATAGGTTTCCCTTGTTTACATGATGCCCAAGGTCCTCCTTTAGGACATATTTCATAAAAACCCTTAGTGTGAGGGTTTAAAGTGGCCTAGTCAAAGTCCTGACCTGAATCAGTTTGAGATGCAGTTGTTAATTTATTATTTATTAAAACAAAATGTGTCCACAGCAAAATTGTTGGTCCATCAGTGTTTGGATTAAGTTCTTCTCTCAAAAAATGAAATCAAATTTTTTTTGGGCTGACAAATGTTATTTATCTAATATTAAGAGTGTTTTTGATGATCTGAAACATTTAATTATGACAAAAGGCATCAAGAAATCTATAAGATGACATATTTTTTCACAACACTGTAATGTTTTTCTTTTTTGTTGTTGTTGTTGTTTTGAATATTTTTGTTAATAGCATGAAACAGTGGTGACACAACTTTATCAAACCATGAGAAATTCCTACTGACCCTAGACTGGCATTTGGTCGCCAAAAGTTTATCTTCCCACTGTAATATTTTTCAAGAATTTCACACCGCATTTCATGAAATCAGAGTCATCCAGAGACACATATGAGACGAGACTCTTGTCATCATATTACAAACATCCAAACTAAATGGTTGTTGTGTTTGGTTAATAATCTGTGACCACTGCCTGGGATTTTTTATTTTTTTATTTTTCTATTATATACGAGATGAGAATGACACTCAAACAGCTACCCTGATAACATGCCTCCAATTCCTTTAATGCCTTCAGTTGTGAGGCAGGTGATCTCCACAGACCTGTAAGCAAAGCACGAACAAGAGAGACTGAAACGGACCACCGAAACTTTTTGGGTGCCACACTATTTACCTGTTAGGATTAAAGGAAGAGCTGCAGAGTCCTTTGAGCAACAGAAAGCAAGGTAATTATGTGCTTCTTCAGTAAAAGGAGACAGGCGAAGGTAGGCTTCTACCACACACTAACTGTCATGCAAAAACATGTCAGTAAAAGAACCTCATAGATATAGTCATATACTGAGCAAATAACAAATAAATATTCTCTATCTCTATCTCACAAACGTTTCCTGATAGTTTTACAACCACAAACTTCCCAGCATTTTCTCGAGTTTGTATCATAGAGCACGCTTTGTTAATACATAATTTTACGAACAGGAAAGGATGAATAGTTTTCACATATAGAAATCTGACAAATCATCAGTTTTATAGTTTCGCCAAGGACTGTTATTTGAATTTAGGTCTGGATTTACGGTGAATCGTTTGCGGTCTCAAACTGATCTTCTGCTTAGATTCCCCTGTAACTAGCACCGTCCAACTTGCCATCATCTGTGACGTCGCATAAAGCTGCCACTACCATGGTTTCTTCAGGGCACAACATACGTTCTGGTTCTCCACCTCACATTGTGCTTTGAATGTAGCTCGTAATAAAATTGCCACAGGGATTCAAGCATCTCTTCTGTTTTTACCATCTCTTTAACGGACGCTGCTTGTCTGTTTAAAGCACTCCGTGAACGTCTTGTGAGTTAAGGTGGATGACCAAGTCTTGGTAGCTTTGGAGCTGAGAGTAACTCTCTCCATTCTTATTTTTCTGTAAACTGACCAAAGCTTACAAACAGCTGGATTCATGTGGAGAAAGTAACACGGGTGGAATGAATCTCCTAATAAAATGACTTTTAAATGCAGTTGCTTGCATGAATGTAAAATCAAAGTCATGGGGCTTTTTTAATTATTAATATTAGCATCAATTTTTTTTAAATCTGAAAATATGCAACCATTTATGACATAGTTATATTTTGATTTTGTTGGTCTACCCATACAAAAAAACCTAGTAAAATACATGTTTATGTTTTTTAATAATATGAGATATAGGTACACTTTCTTAGCAGTAACACATTTATTAGACATAAAACAGACAGATATGTGTTTACCGACCTGTGGAGACACAGATGAGCAGGTAGGACAAAGGCGTGTGATACTTATAGATGTTGCTGAGCGTCTCGGGCCAGATCAACACACTTGAACGGAGAGAGAGGGAGAAACATTACAGATTAATGACCCTGGATGATCACCTGAGTCAGACAGACATCGGCTCATTTAGGGAGACAAAACCCTGACTAAGCAGACATCAATGAGTGAAGCCTTTTGAGCAACCCTCCACTCCCAAGCAAAAGGCATTAGCAGATGTTTTGTAGGTTATGTGACTCACAGCTGTGCATGCCACTGTTAAATAAATCTATATAAACGTTTGTAAATAACTTTAAACATTTTTCTACGTTTAGTTCGAGCAAAACGTGTCTCATCAGTATGAGAATTCTCCCATCAATCAATATAGATGTTTGTTTTAGTCTAGTTAAAAACATTACACAAACGTCGTATTTTAACTGGCTGGCTACACTTTTAAGAGGCACAATTGTATTATTTTACTTTCTTTTTTGGGTGTAAAACAGTGTGTTAATGGCTAAAAAAAAGGAGCCCCTTTTATTGTATTCCATACACACACCTACTAATTCCATATTTTCTTTGAGTAATCTCAAACTAAAGAAGGATGTGAATCCACACACTTGACTTCTGATGTCAGAAGGAGAGTCATTAACAGGATCCCGCCCCTGAAAAAGAACTGCTACTCCAAATGCTTTCATGGGAACAAAGCAGGTTTGTCCTGTTGGTATATGTTTTGTTTTTTTTCAAGACGGAGCTGAGCACCAGTTCAGGAGAAGAGGCGGCATGTCCCTCCCCACCTAAGAATGCCATTGTCTCTCCTCGGTCCCTCGCTGGGTCTGAACATGCCCTTTTTCTACTGGCTGCCACAGACTGTCACTGCTGCACACACACACACACACACACACACACACACCAACACACACACACATTCCCCCACAATCACGGGAACAGACAATGCCACCTCAGTGTGGAACGGATGGCTGGATTGTGGAGGTGGTGGACACTCACCAGGTCAGGGCCCAGGTCCCGGTCAGCAGCGAGTGCACCATGGAAACCGAGAGGTTCCTCCACTTCCAGGAGCGGAAGGTGTCCTGCTGAACCAGCTTGGGGACGGGCAGCCTCTGCAGCAGCTGGTGGGCTAGCCTGAAGAGCAGAGAGCAGACCAGGACAGCCGGGCCCGGGTGGCTCTTCAGCACAGGCAGCAGGGTCTCCATGCTCTTCTTTACGTCCCTGCTAAAAGAAGAAAGAAAAAAAAAACAGGTTGCTGTCTGAGCAGCTGGGGTTTGATGTCTCCTGGTGTGATGATGGGGAGCGTGGGTCCTCAGGAGGAGCAGAGGAGGCTGCAGCTGCAGGAGATAATCAAAATGTCTTTAGGCAGATCCAGATCCGAGTCCAGCAGGGGGATCCCGTGTCGGATCATTCCAGTGGGTCTGTGCTTTTCCCCGTAAACATGATGCGGCAGCACTCAGATCGGCTGTCTGCGCAGAGGAGGGGGAGGAGGAGGAGGAGGAGGAAGGCTGGCTGGGGTGGATGGGTGGCGGCGCTGCTGCTGCTGCCTTGGTTCCCGGAAACAAGGAGGGGCAGAAACGGCGAGACTTAAGTTATTCAAGGGAAAAAAGAAGAAGAGAAAAACCCCCACAAGCTGCGGATAAAACGTGGTTCAGATGGAGGATTGTCAGGAAACAAAAGCAACACAAATGGCTGCAGAGGGCGCACGTGACACGCTGCAGGGTCGCAGCCTGATTGGTTGATTTCATTTGTCTCATTAGAAATCTGCAATTGCATCAAGCAGATGAGCCGTTTTTGAAACATTTCGTCAAACAAAACCAGCAGATATGGACGAGGGTATCAAATGAAAGCATGTTACAATAAACCAGCATCGGATGGTTTTTCCGCCCCATATCCATCATCTCATCACACAGAGGCAGAAAACGCGGTGGAATAAACTGGATCTACTGACCAGAAAGCAGAAATCGACATAAATCAAACATAGATGACCAACTGTGGGCAGTGACGTCCTTACATTAAGGATATTATTTGCTTGTTGTAAAAGACGAAGATTGAAAATTGTCTGAATAATAAGATAAGGTAAACCAACCAACCATCAGGCATGATAGTCATGTTAAGGAGCTTGTGTGATCAGTTCAGAAATTTCTCTAAATAACAATTGAAACAAGAAATGTTTTTAAATTTTTTCTACATTCTTTTTTTGTCATATTTCAAAATTTTAAAAAGTTTTGTGTCTGTGTTTGTTGCTTTGTTTCTTGTATGAGTTTTTTTTTTTTTGCATATCTGACATTGTAATTATGTACAGATTATAAATGACAATTTTGTTCATTTAATTAAATAAAGTTCAATTCAAATAATTTGAAGGTGTAGTTTTTTATTTTCTTCCTTTGTTCGCCTTGAAACTCAGCCAGACTGTGACATCAATAGATTTTGCATTGCTTAACGTAAAGCATGCTAAGACATGCACAAGCTTTGAGATAGCTATGACTGCTGTGCTGTCCAAGGTTTCCCAACTGGAATTAAATCCCCCTTATTTAATTTAATTACCTAACTGGCTGGATTTCTCCATGAACTATCATTTGCTTATACGAGGTCGGGTTGCAAAGGCAGCAGCCTTAGCGAGGAGACGCAGACTTTCCTCTCCAAACCACTTTGGCCACCTTACCGTTGATATCCAAAGGCATTCCCAGGCCAACCTAGAAACGTATTCCCTCCAGTAGTCCCCCGGGCCTCCCTTAGGTGTGAATTGCCCAGAACATCTGACTATGTAGGCATCCAGGAGGAATCCTAGTCAGATACCCGTGTTACCTAAGTTGGCTCTTCTCGATGTAGAGAAGCAGCAGGTTTTCTTTCAGTCTCTCTCAGATCACAGAGCTTCTCACCCTATCTCTAAGGGAGAGCCCAGGTATCCTGCAGACAAAACTCATGTCAGCCACTCATGTCTTGCATAAACATTTGAACAGACAGACAGATACATCCCCCACATATATGAAGACGCAGCACCAATCCATCTATCGATCTTACGCTCAATTTTTCCCTTATACGGGAACAAGACCCTGAGATACTTGAACTCCTCTACTTGAGGCAGGATCCCCCTGGCACTGAGCAGGCACTTTACCCATAAGACCATAGCCTCGGATTTGGAGGCCCTCATTCCCATCCCAGTCGCTTTACACTCTACTGCAAAATGCTCTGACCACACCATCCACAAAAAGCAAAGACACAATCCTAAGGCCACAAAAATGTATTCTGTCCTTAGCTGCTCATAGAAATTCTTTCCATGAAATTTTTGAACAGATGGTGACAAAACTTCATGAAGTCCAACTCTCACCAGAAACAGTCCCTACTTACTTATGACAATATAGACCATACAATACAATTGTGCCTCTATCTATCTATCTATCTATCTATCTATCTATCTATCTATCTAT
>JAVLVB010000318.1:3912108-3923961 GCA_032876305.1 Orestias chungarensis | reverse complement strand
CTATCTATCTATCTATCTATCTATCTCTAGTCTCCCATTAGATGGCAGCAAGACGTCACTTAAGAGTCAAACAATTGCATCTGTTTAGTCACCACTAGAGGGCGCTTTTCAATTCATCTCTTCTACTGTGATCCGGTAGTAAAACTCTTTGGGTTTCTTTAATTGAGTTCTAAACAACGTATGTTTTTCACTGACTTCAAGTGATCTTGTTTCATGTAATTGTGCTTAAGTGAATGTTCTTTGTAGTATCAACAGATATTAGACCCGATGGGACCTCAAGCATACAAAGTGTGACATATAATACATAAATATTTATATCTATATCCACAGGCCCTTCAAAACAGAACAAGCTGGACTAATTTAACTCAACACTCATGATTCGGTTTTCCAAACGCCTTACTCTCACACACCAAAGAACGTTTGATGTCTTTTCCCTTTTTGTCAACAGAAACTTGTAATTCATTGGAGTTTCAGGACTTTAAAGAAGCTAACTCGGGAACTGAACGTTTCAGGCAGTAGCAGCAGCTGCTGCTTCAGGGTTGAGAAGGTTTGATTTGTTTTGGAAGCCGTGTATCTGGTTTGTGACACAGTTGTATTGATCCTGTGGTCTTGGGTCCCTTCTGTGTGTAAGTGAGACACCACAGCGGTGGAAGCTTTGATTTACAAGCAGAAACCCTCAACAATAAATTGATGTAAACCAAATTATCCAAAGCCAATATTCTGTTTCGTGGATGCAAATCATTTAAATTTGAAATCACTTTTAGCCCCACAACACCACAAGTTGGAATGTTCCAACATTCCAACTTGAACCCATCAGAATACAGGACAAGCTTTTAATGTATGCACTAAATGCTGTACAATACATTGAATGCTCTGTTTCTTGTACTTAACTAAATCAGCTTCCCTGCCAGTCCTTACCGTGAGTTTCGCTTTGCAGCTGGTAGTTGTAAGCATGGGTTCTCTCTTGAAATATTGTCTAAAACATGCACAAATAACTCTTAGGAGTGTGTGAATGTGTGGTTGTGTGTGTCTGTGTGTGGATGGTTTACCCTGTCATTGGTAAAGATTTGCACCAGCCCACCCATCATGCTCCCTGGAGTATAGATGCAGCCATCACAGAACAGCTAGATGACTTCTAAAATCCTTTTTATTTCGTTAACTGTGTCATATTCTGTCCACTTGGGTTGGTCGGTAATCTAAAATCTGAAAAAAATAAATTCAAGTTTGTGTCTGTAAAAAAACAAGTCTGAATACTTTTGCAAGGCGTTGAATTTGCACGGATTCCAAACTAACCCTTCATCTTAACCACGCTTATAGATGTTTTTTGTGACTTTTAACGTTTAAATACATGTTTTTTAACTTTTCTGCCACTGAATCCTTCTGTGTCAGATGTTAAAAGCTACATTGTCATGTAAATAAGCCACAAACAACTTCCTGTCATTATTCTAGAGAAATCTCCAGAGATTAAAAAGATAAAAGCTGCTGAGGTGTGGGCTCATACCTGATAATCAGCATCAGTTTCACTGTCCCACCATGGCTACATTCCTGGAAGATGACTGAGAGGCTGGCCTGCTGAAAGAAGGCTAAATATGTGACTGAGCTGGTCTGAGGAGTGGCACAACTAGACCTTAAGGTTCCTTGAGGTGCTGCTTGCCTGTGATATTATATCCCTGAGATAGAGCAAACCATTGTTTGTTGAAGCAGCAGCTAATCTTCCATCGAAGGAGCATCATTAAAAAAAGAAGAAGAAAAAAAGACAGCAATTGAAGAGAAGGTTCAGTTACATGCAGATGATTGTTTGTAGTAATGCATAATTATTTCAGATTGATAATGATAGATTAAGCATGCACTTCAGCACACAGAGCAGGCTTTGTCACAGCACAAAGCATTTATTATCCCAAGATGGCAGACAGACGAAACAGCGTTCAGAGACCATCTTTCCTGCACAGGAAACAGGAAAGTTGTTCAATAATTACCAGGTATATGAAAGCACGACTTCTCTAGCAGAACGTCAGATACTCCACCGATGAAAACATCACCCCTCAACCTTTCTTTTCACATAACCTTCTTATGTTTAAATGTGGCCTAAAACATATTTCTTACAAGGAGACACGCAACGACAATTTACGAAACCAAAAGCTTAAAGCTTAAATGAGATAAAAAATGTAGTTTCGGTTGACAACCGCTGAGGAAATATGTAAACTATTCGCTTAGTAGCTTTTAAACTGAAGTGATGTGTTGCTTTACCAGTTTCACAGTTGACAATTGACACTTGAAGGATAAGCAAAGTCGACTCATTGAAAGCAGCAGGTTTTAGTTACATAGAGGGACAAAAGTTCAAAGCTTGTGCTGTTAAATATCAGATGTTCCAATACCTGTCTTTAAACAGGTCCTTCAGTCAAACCTTCATCCCTGTAGTCTTCAAAACTTTCTACAATCATACCAGGAAAATAAATATGTCCTGAGTAACTACTGACTCATAAAAAGTCCTAAATGGAAACAGAAACATTCCATATCCATATCCTGGCAGATGGAGCCCCTCAAGGTTGTGTCTTTAGTCCGGTTTTGTTTGTGGTGATGATAAACAACTGTGCATCCCCACACAAAGGAAACATGATGAATGCATTTGTGCATGATGCTAAAAAAGTGGGATTTCATTATTAGAAGTATGTTTCAATGTACAAAGAGACGGCTAAACAGCTAGAGGCTGGTGCCGATAAAACAACCTTAGGATAAAATTACGGAGATGATCGTCAGTTTCTAGGAACAACTTTCAGAGAGTCGCCACTTCATTGCTGACAGCTATCCAGAAAAGAGAGTAAAGAATTTTTAGTTTAAATCTTTTTGTCAAAGCAAACCATAAAATAATTTCTTCAGTAACCCAGATGGAACAAACTTCAAATGTGTTTATTAAGCTTCTTTAAAAACTGATCGCTTTTTAAGATGTAACAACTGTTTCACCACTTGTGTAAACACTATAATTAATTAAAATGCATGTAGATAGAAGGAAATAGCCTCTTCCTTCGAATTCATTTGGTACTTTATCCTCTCTTTGCAAAGTAACTCGATGGGATTTAACTACACAGCAAAGCGGATTTTTTGTTTACTAGATTGTAAAATATAGACAGGAATAAAGAACGTGGCTTTAAATAAATTACTGCAATTGACTATATTCATTAGATCGCCCTTTTGGTGCTTTGGTATGTGGTCCTTGTGGAGTGGGCGGGAAAGTTAATGGGTTCTGAGATTTAAAGATATCCTGCTTGATGTTGCATTTTCTTTCTTTTTGTGACTTGTTATTATATTCCTTGTCTGGTTAGAGGGGGTTTTGAAGTCCATGTCTGAAAACCATAATGATCCCAGACTCAATTTTCTGCTTGTTCACTAATGTTTTCTAATTTCATATTCTCTATCAAATATGGGAGTGGGGGCTTCTAGTACCTGGTTGTAGAAATTTACCTTGGGATAATTTTTTTTAATTTAAATGTTGTTGTTTTTTTACAACCTTCCCTGATGGATCAACGTCTGTTCCCTGTTCTCCAGCAGGATTTGTTTCCGAGCCACTTCAAGACTATGAACACTGCCAGAGACTCCTCACGCCTTTTCCATGAACTCAATGAACTGCTGCCAACATGAAAAGTGTGATTTCACAGAAGAAGAACCACCCGACTGCTGCTTAGCTCTTTAACTCAAGCTATTGCCATATACTTTATACTATGAGATTTTTTTATTTGTCTAATACATTTTCCACAATCAGTTGAGGATGTCAGAATTTTACTTTGTGGTTTTAGTTATGCATTGAAAGCACAACTCAAAACATGGGTAAACAGTTCACATTTACTAAATGACATTTACTTGAAGTGTTGCTACTCTTACTGGAGTGAAATTTTTGGGTATGTGAGTGACTTCACTGGATCATGAACTAGTTTGTTTTGACCAAACCAGTACGAGAAACACACAAATGCACTTTTTTCTGCACAAGCTTTGTTGATCTGATGTGAGTGATTTTTTTTGTCCACTGTGCCATTTGGTAATTGAGTTTAAACAGTAAAATCTAGACATCGTCACTGGAAGTACTTTACACTGCTATATATACACATATATAGATTTCCTGTACTGGGTATTAGTTTCCCATGCATTAAGCAGAAATAATGATCATTTCAAACAGTTTTCAATATGTCTGAATTTGGTATTTTAGAATTGCTTTTTGTTTATATGTTTTCAGTCTTTTAAAATAACAGAATTTGCACAATAAATCCATGTATTTGACTTACAGATTACATAATAATTTAAATAATAAAACAGATGTTGATGATTAGTTACTCTTTGCTATATCATTTCTTGAATGGCTATTTTGTAGTTTTACTTGAATGAGTTAAACTATGGTCAGTTGGAGCTTCTCTCACTGGAATACAGTTCGTGAGTTCCCTATCCATCCATGGGACTATACAAAGCAGATTATGTTAATATTCAAAATGAACGGTCACCTGCCAAAGCATCAAAACAAAACCAAACAAACAAAAACACATAAAACAGTAACAGTTTTTCCAATCTTTTATGTCCCTCGCCTGCTGCCGTAGTGCTGCGGCTCTGTTGCCAGGAGACGTGGGGAGACGTTTGAGGCGCAGCGACGATGGAGAAGTATGAGAAGATCAAAGTTGTCGGGAGAGGAGCTTTCGGGTAAACTCTGCTCTCTTTCATACTTCACGGTAGCTTTGAGTTACAAACCGCCGTTTGTTTGAAATAAGCGAGGCTGACAGGAGTTTATTAACAGATACAGAACTTTTTTTTTTTTTTTTTTTTAAAAGCCCAATTTTCCCTTCAGAATCTAACGGAATGTCGATGAGCGCGGAAAAAAAGATGGTGGACAAAACTGAGTGGCCGAAAAGTCAAATTGAAGGTGGAGCCGTTATTGCCACGGCATGAATGAAGTGATTATGGGGTAAATCTGACTCATGTGTGAAAACAATCCGTTAAAGAAGTATTCACCCCCCCCCCGCTGTGTTAACGTTCATATGATGTAACAACACGAAGTGGTGCTTTGAAACGAGTATTAAGAGTCCACGTCTCTTAATATTTCAGTGGAAATGATGAAAAAAGTGTCGCTCATTGTGTTTTACTACCTGAATCTGAAGCTAAATGTTACATCGAATCCACTTGTCTATAGTTTTCTTGCTCTGTAACAATAATAGACCAAAAATTGTCGTTAGATCTTAAAAATGTAGGCCTGGAAGGATATTTAACATGGTCAGAAATTTGTATTTGCAAAAAAAACCTTTATAACCCAGTTAAAAATGATAATCAAATAGGTAACTATTCACTCCTGACACATTTTTTCTTTGCCTATGTTTGTTTGCACTTTTGTATGAGTTTATTTGTTAGGATGTTGCGTGTTATTGTTCTGTCTGTCATGATGCATTTTCATTTTATTCTGGCATTGCTGTGAGCAAATTCACCAGTGCTACCAGTGTTACGATACCAATGAAGTAAACCCGAACCTTGAACCTTGAAGACAAAGTTTCTTATGTCGTCTGAGTATAACGCATCGGCTTCAGCCTCATATCACGCACAACGATCGCAAACAGAACCAAACTGCTGCAAATTATCCATTGTGGTTTATGTTTGACACTTTTTTTTTGTTCTTTTCCTCTTCCTCTCTCTGTTAGGATCGTCCACCTGTGCCGCCGGCGCAGCGACGAGGCTTTTGTCATCCTGAAAGAGATCCCGGTGGAGCAGATGTCGCGAGACGAACGTCTGGCAGCCCAGAACGAGTGTCAGGTCCTCAAGCTGCTCAACCACCCAAATATCATAGAGTACTATGAAAACTTCCTGGAGGACAAAGCCCTCATGATAGCGATGGAGTACGCGCCAGGTTAGGCCCTTGTCACATCCGTTTACACGGCCCCGGTTTGTTCAAGCAAACCAGTTTACTTTTCCCATGCTTTATGGTTCCACCCATTATCTCATTCCCTCTTGAGACTAACCTACAAACTGTAGGTTTGTGTGAAGGAGCTATTAGTGGGACTGGCTACAAGGTAAATTATGGGTTTCACTGTTGATCCCCAACCTCTTCACCATGTCTGGCTTATTTACCCACCAAAATCCTCCAATTAAAAGATTGATATGTCTTAACTTTCAAGCTGACAAACAAAAAACTTTAAAAAAAATGTGTTTTGATATTTTTCTGGGCAATTGATTCACTTGATTTTTGTGTAATATTTTATTGTGACGTCATTTTTAATGATGGTTTGATTCATGTTTAAATGATTCAAACTTTTCTGTCCTTCTTTCCATTGTTTCCTGGTTTCTATTCTAACTTTAAGAAATAAAGCAAATCTAATTTAATCAGATTATACATCAAAAACAAACAATTGATACATAAAATAGGATCCTATATCCACTGTAAGATGCCTAGGATCTAAAATGCTGTGGTTTTGATTTATTACAAAGGCTCTGAGTAGTTTACAGTTCAAGCTATTGTAGCTTCAACACTTTGGCTTGTTTTGAATTCCCAATACCAACGATCTACATATACAGTACCTAAGAAACTTTTATTTGGATACGAGACGTCCATCTCTGTCTTCCTAGACCATAAATTAGCTGCTGATGGTTCATCCCTCCGGTGTTATTGAAACATACTTCTCTGTTGTGTGAAATTAAATATTTGTTGAAGTTCAAAACGTTGAGGCGCCTTACAAATATGACTTATAAAACTAAACGTATTACCCCTGCAGATAAAGAGACAAGTGTAGCTGGATAGTAGTTTTAGGCTCCGCTTCTTCTTAATAAGCTTTTAATTCAATGTTTTTTTAGGAGCACTTATTAGTTAAAAGGTTAGTTAAAAAGTTTATGTGATATTTAGTTTTTTGCCCTGTGTGCACTACTCCAGTCCTCTTTAAAGCTACTGGATTGAATTTCCCTTAGGGTGTCATTCGAAGGGATAAATAAAGTCTAATCAAAGCTTAATTCACAATGTGAGGAAACCTCTTGTGTCCTCGTCTGTGTAACACATTAATGAACCGCTCTAATTTCCATATCTCTCCTTGTCTTAAAACATTCCACATTTCAATAGGTTTAACGATGCATGTATGGTTTCCTCCTGCAGGTGGGACCCTGGCCGAATACATCCAGAAGCGCTGTAATTCCCTCCTGGACGAGGACACCATCCTTCACTTCTTTGTGCAGATCCTGCTCGCGCTCTACCACGTGCACAACAAACTCATTCTGCACCGGGACCTGAAGACTCAGAATATTCTTCTGGACAAACACCAGATGATCGTTAAAATCGGAGACTTTGGGATCTCCAAAATCCTTGTCAGCAAGAGCAAAGCTTACACGGTGAATAACCAGAATAAGCAAGCACAGTTCCCATTTAGACAGCATTTTTTATTTAGAGCTTGTGAATATCTGCAGTACATTTCTTGAGATCTTTTAAATGCAAAGGTGAAACTTATTTGAGTTCGGGAAAGTATTGATTTGGATGTTGGTAATTGCTTGTTAAAGATGTCAGCTCGTATCTCCATTAACAGCGCCGGCTTTTCTGTGTGCAGGTTGTCGGGACTCCCTGCTATATTTCCCCAGAGTTGTGTGAGGGAAAGCCATACAACCAGAAAAGCGATATCTGGGCTTTGGGATGCGTCCTTTACGAGCTGGCGAGCCTGAAGAAAGCATTTGAGGCGGCTGTACGAAAAAACTCGTACTTGTGTTTTTTTGAACTTCTCCATTGGCTTTGGCTTGTTCAGTTTAATCCAATGAAAAAATACTTTGTTAGGGAAATTAAATGTTGTCTTAATGCATACCATCAACATTTCTTTATATACTTGCTGTAGGTGCTTCTTTCTGTTTTAATTCAGCTTTTGTGATATGAATCAGCTGCTAAAGTTGTAAATCAACTTGTTTTCATGGTTATGCATCGCAACAATGTCTAAAATTCAAATAATATCAGCAAAAGGCCTTTTCGCTGCTCAACATTCAAAACTGTCCAACAATATTTGCCCGAAAAAGTGGCTTTTGTGTCAGAAAGTTTTAAAAGCACAAAATCATGACAGAAAACGGCTACTCCAACATTCTACTACCTTGAGCTGTGCGATTCTAGCTTTTTATATTTTGCAATATACAGTAATAATATATGAATCTCCTAGGAAACAGTTTCACTAACAATGGATATTTTCTCTAAGGTTGTTCACTTTAAACGATGAGATATTTTTCTTCCAAATAGATAAATATTTTATTAAAATGTTTTTTTAATGCCATTATGGCTCCTTATCTGCAGCAGTTTTCTTTAAAATCTAAATTACATGCATATTTCTGTTTCTGTTTGTTTTCAGAATCTACCTGCCCTCGTTCTGAAGATCATGAGTGGTACCTTTGCCCCGATATCAGACCGATACAGCCCAGAACTGCGGCAGCTCATCCTCAACATGCTCAACCTGGATCCATCTAAAAGGCCCCAGCTTAATGAAATAATGGCTTTGCCCATTTGCATCAGGCCTCTGCTTAATCTCTACACGGATATTGGCAATGTCAAAATGCGCAGGTGCATACTTAATTTGCTGATTAATAATTTAACTTTGCATTTACTAGTGCCCGTGACTTTTTCTTCTTCTTTTTTTTTTCCCCCCCCAGAATTGAGAAACCTTTAGTGCAGCCACGAGGCAGACCAGGAGGGAGACTTTCTGCTAACAGGGCCAGAGGTTATTTTGTTGTTTTTAAAGTTCAGCTCTACGTCAATGTCTTTTGCCACAACTGATTATTTCCTCCTTTCATTAAAAAAGATGCATCAGTGGGTTTGGGATCAGGAAAAGTGCATTCGCTCCCACTTTCCTCTGTGTATACGTGGGGAAGTGGGATCACGGCGCCTCTCCGTCTGCCGATGCTCAACACTGAAGTGCTTCAAGTGTCTCTCGGCCGGACTCAGAAGATGGGAGTCACCAAGTCTGGACGCCTTATTACCTGGGAGGTCTGGCTGAGCCCCGTCGTTTTCATACTTCCATAACGTCTGTGGGGGACAAATGGCAGTTCTTAGTCAAAATCTTTATATCATCTAAGCCTTTTCACATTTTGTTACAGTACAACTCCATGAATTTTGTTGTGTCCGGCCCCTCCAAATCAATACTCGCAATCCACATGTAGAGACTTTCATTTAATTTGATCTACTTGCACTAATATAAGGTAAACCTCTTTATCTTTCTCAGTATTTTGCAAACTTTAACAGATGATCTTCCAGCGTCGCCTTGTTTTTAGTTCCACTTTCCTATCAGGTTCCTGCTGAGGAGATATATATTGAAAAAACATGATGGAGCCACCGCCACCATCAGAATAGCTTGTTCAGATAGATGTGCAGAAATATCTGCTACCCACTTCCATGCAGCCCACATCTTGTAATTTCTATCTTACCTTACCGGATGACCTCCGTCTATATTTGCTGTGACGTTTACAAAACAAACTGCAAACCTGAAACCTAGAAAGCTCCTGGTTGGGTCCCCTCGTTAGGGGACGTTTCTGTGGATTTTCTTAGGGTTTACTATGTAAAAAAAATTATGTTTTTATATAATTTTACAGGATTTACTTCAGTCTACTGCAAACAATGTCACTAATTTGCTATAATGCTGCTTATCCAAATAAAGCAGAGAATTTCACAATGGCATCCCCAAAAACTGCGTATGCAATACATAATATAAATTTTAATTGATGTTGTCCAGGCTCCATCGGTTGTGTCTGGTGAGGCCAGTCTTCCCGGTGTGGGCGAGCAGACGCAGCCACTGTTCATATCTCGCTTCCTCGAGGGTCAGTCGGGGGTCACCATCAAGTCTGTGTCCTGTGGCGATCTCTTTACCACCTGCATGACAGGTCAGTGCACTCATCACAGGCACCAAAGGAAACTGGAGCTTGTGTTGGTATTTCACATTTAAAAACTGAAGCAGCAATCAAGAATGTAAACCAAACTGATTAAAACTATATAAAAAAACAATTATTGTTAAACTGGAAGAGTTTTTTTATGTTAGTCAGTGTAATGTAGGTGTTTTTTGTCAGCCTGTCTAGAGCTACAGAGGAGATAGAATAGGATTGCTCTGTTTTTTCCCCCCTCTCTTTTCTCTGCAGTGACACAGATGAACATTTCCTAGATGGAGAATTCTGTCTGTCGGTGTCACAGTTCATTTCGACTCATTAGCTAAGAAGGGATTTAATTTGTTTTTATTTTCCCTCTGCAGACAGGGGTATTATCATGACATTTGGGAGTGGAAGCAATGGCTGTTTGGGACACGGTAACTTTAATGATGTAACACAGGTACGCCGTCGCATTGATGTCTTATTTGTCTATTTTTCACTGATTTCAGCTATTGTTTTATTTTGTATTTGTCCTAATTAACTTCCAGAATGCATAATGACACTTCCATGTGTGAATGCTGGTGACTTGCCTTTTCTCACGTTCTTTTTGGACGATTGCTTTTACAAAAACCCAAATTCGGATATCCATGCTGGCAATAGGACAGGTCTCTCAGAAGTTTCCAATCCGTACGTCCGTTTTAGGTCTTGCAGGTCTTGTGATCAGGCCCTGCTGGTTCTGCCACATACGAAGCTAAACATTACAGAGACAGAGCTTTTTTAAGCAGCAGCACCAGAACTCTGGAACCTGCACTTGGTTTGAAAATTTAACTATGAAAAGAGTTAAAAAAAAAGCAATAAATAAAAAAAAATCTTAACCCTCTGTGTGCACTGATGTTTAGCAATTTTATTTTTTCATGTATACAGCAAAAGGGCCCTATATACAGTTAGGCACCAAAGTATCTATCTTTTAACCCAAAAAGTAATCATTTAATTGTACCTGCTTGATTCTGCCTACAGAAAATAATATTAATGATTTGTAGTAGCCCTGCAAATATGCCTTTCTATGATAGAGATATGATAGGGATTCTGTCATAAGATCTGAAATTGAGGGTGATTGAAAGAAGGGCTTCAAAAATCCAAGACCTTGAAATCATTACTGAAGAAAAATCATCATATTACCAGTGGAAACATGCAAAAAAGTTTTTGATTTTTTTAAATATACGTACAGTTTGATTACTATCCTACTATTTATTAAAAAAGGAATAAGATGTTGCTTGTAAATAAACATATTTTTTTGTTTTCAATTTTTTTATTATTTTTTACAATGCTTCACTTGAGTTCTTAGATGATTAAACAAAATTTAAAAGTAAAATTCCTTTAGGGGTATGAAAATGTTTTATCAGATAATTTGCCCACACAAATAAAATGACATCATCTTTTTTTAAACTTCACTGTTTTTGAAAACCAGCAACTTTAGTAGACTCTAATGAACCAACAACTTTGAAATTCCTGAACATTGTGCTGGATTGAAATGATTTAATGTTAATGTTTATGTATTTAGCAGACGCTTTTATCCAAAGCGACTTACAAAGTAGGCAGTAGAGTGAAGGGTCCTGCCTAAAGACCCACACTTGTTGCTTGCCCAGGCCTGGATTTGAACCCAGGCTTCCTGAGTTCAAAACCTTTTAATCTTTTTTTACCTTTTGTCAAAAAGCTGCACTTTAAGTTTCAAAGTTATTTTTTCTTTGTTTCATTTTTGACATATTTCACAAGTCAGGTGGGTGACACCACCCAGTCTTGCTCTATGCTGCTCTTTAACTTTACAAAACCTATTCTAGGTTTGGCGGAGCTCAGACCTGGGGACAATATTTACTGTTTTACACAGTTTCTCTTCAAAATAAAAGCGTAATCTTTTTTCCTAGGAAGCATGGTAGTCATATTCACATCTACCTCTTTTCAAGTAAAAAAGATTTAATTAAATTTACCAAAAAAGTAAATTCTTTCACCAAATGTTAAACAATATGA